>CAJHQP010000912.1:0-142639 GCA_905132765.1 Moricandia arvensis
ACATCAAAGCATTGCTCCTAGTTTTCGTTGAACCAAGTGAGTCACGGTAAAAAATTAAAAAACATTTGCGACAAAGCAAAATCGAGAACAAAAAGGGAACACCTTCTCTCCGCTCTTGGACTAGATCTACCGTTGGCTGACCGGTTTTTTCCGCTCAAGAAATGAATATGTCATGAGGGTTCCTCTCAAAAGCCCATGAAACGTTCTGCGACTAGATCATAACAAAATAAACTTTGGTAAAACTCTATAAGTGACTCCAAGTAACTTTCACCAAAGATAAAAATAAAAAAAGAAATGTTTCTTGTAAAGTTTGCGGAAACATCGCTACTTTGACATCTCCATACATAACATTGATTTATAACTTCAAAAAACCGGTCACCCATTACTTTCGTATAACTAACGCATTTTATACGAAACAGTCTATGGGAAAACAAGATCTGTATCATGCAAAATGACTTTGCAATATAAAAACACAAATGATGAAAACCTAATCCTTGCTCGCAAACATCACGAGTAATCTGCGAGAAACACTATCCATTTACTTTTATGAGAAACCATTCTTGTAAAACTTTCACAAAAAAATCCTTCGTATAATCAGATCAAGTCATACGTAACAACTTTCGAAAATAAACGTAACAGGTTTTACGAAGAAGTTTCGCATAGCAAAAAACAAAGCTGTATGATCCGACTTTGAACAACCAATCTAAACTTTATCTCTTCACACCACGATCTAACATATCTCTTCCTTTTAGCCCTGCGGCTCGCTGGCTTATGCCTTTCACTTCCCTCGGTTACATCTAAGCAGAAAATCATCCGGGAACTGACGCCGCACTGGTCCTGTATCAAGCCTCTAAACAATTTTTATAGTAGTAAAGGAAATATTATACGAAACATTCATCGCATAATTGAAACCTAAAGTGGAAAATCGTTTTCTACAACTATAGGCCATCTTAACATGGAAAATTTTAGCATATTTGGCTTAATAATCTCGACGAACGCTCTTTGGCCCTCAGCCAATTACGCCTACCCTTAGAAGTCTGAATCAGAATTCCACATCCCCTTGAAGGAAAATTCTAAACAAACATGACCTTAATTTTAACACGAAAATGCCATGGTCTAATCCTTGACATACAACGTCCTTGGCTATCCGGTCGAACACAACCTTTACGCCAAGCCAAAACATTCAAGCAACCACCGCACCATCCAATCACTTAATGGCAAAACGACAATCGGCGATTCATATAAAATGACAAGTGACGATTACACAAATAATTATCGTATAATAAAGAACCAGAAATCATACAATAAATTTTTTATAATTAACAAGACTCAGTCCTAGCAACCAAACAGTTAACGGAAAATTTAACTTGTCAACAACCAAGTTCTATATGTTTTACAATTCACTTTAAGCCCGCAACGTTTTACCCGTAAACACACAACATATATGGAAATATTCGTAACAAAGCTCTGAGAGATATATGAAACATCCTTATAAAATACATGAAGTAAATCTCGGAAGTCCATACCTTCACAAAGCACAGTGAAGAAAGATGCTTCTTCCCTGGGAAAAATTTACGTGACTCCCTGGTCCTAATTCCTTGATCACAAATCAAACAATTTAACATCCAAACAGGAATAACAGTTTTGGCTGTGAAACATCCGTAAACAAACCAAAACATTTCTCGCCGTAAGGTTAAAACGAAACCCTTGCGACACCGCAAAAACATCTCTAAGCCCACACACAAGAATTTCGGCATACGAAAGAAAACTTTATACGAAAATGCTTTCGGTTAATTCGCTAAACAAACAACCTTCGATTGCGAAACCTTCGCAAACACACCTAAGTATTCATTGGCCAAAAGGTCAAACAAGACCTTCATGTTAAACCCGAAAAACTCCTCTAACACGTTCTCATAAAGTAAAATTTTACTCGCAAAGAAAAATCCAGTCTTTAGTGCCACGAGACCTCCCAAACACTCGAAGAACCGGATTTCGACGTATATATCTTCCTAAATGAAAGTTCTGTCTCGGAAACTCAAATAGTCATACGCACTAACATCTTCTCAAACACACATCCTTCGCGAAGGCTCAAGCTCAAACGGTAACACTTACCATTCTGTTTGTTTCTGATCACAACAAACGAACTCCAAATTCCTAAACAGACTTAGACATCTCCCCTCCCCCCCCCCATAGAGATAGTCTCTTAGACATCCGACACAAGGATAATAGCGCGACATAAAAGAAATCCAAAATTTTAGTCAACACTCCCGGACAACTTCAAAATTGTCTTTGGAGAGATGCTCGGTTCCCGATCAATGCAAGTCACATAAGCCGAGAACCTTTTGCAGACTTTAATACTGAGATAGAATCAGGTCGAAATCGCAACAGTTGATTTAAGCCGAAACAGTCATCGCAAACTCTGAACCGATAGTAAGCCTAGGTCTTGCCCTAAACCCAGCACACTAGTCTTACACATCTCAAGGCATATTATCAACAGATCGATGCGAGATTCCAAAATATGTCCCTTCGCTTATATTTGTATGTTTATGAGACTCCGCGAACTAAAAGTCTTTGAGTATTCTCATATTACGCAACGAAAAGTATAACGATCCACAGAGCGTTAGAAATGAGATGACAACTCGCACTCTTTCTCTCATCTCCGCATATGGCTAATCTATACGTTTTTAAAAGGAGATAACCCATGAATTCATAATTCAAAAACAAAAAAGCTTATAAGGCTAGTCTCGAGGCCGACAAAGGTCTGATACAAAATGCCATCGGTAACAACATGCTCAAAAATCTCAACACAGCACATAACTAGGCCGTAAAGTTCTCATTGGAAAACAAAGGTCGTAAGAACTTTAACTCCAAGATAAACTACGAAAGGCTTAATCCCTTCAACAAGGCTACGTAGGCGGCCCCCGATCTTATTAAATTCCATTCTTATGAGAAAAGTTTCTTGTTGAAGTGAGCAAGTAAAGAATTTGAAAACTCATTACATACTTATAGAAAAAGAAATATATTTTTCACCCTCAGACTTTCAACCATTAATTCTGCCTAAGTTACCTAACTTGCCTAACACCTCGCAAGAACATCACCACGATTATTGCAAGATGGGGGCTAATTGTTGGGGTAAAATCAGTCACGACGGAATCAATGTCTAGAAACCACCGCATACATGTTTCCTCTCTTCGAAGTAAACAAGCAAGCAGGAACTAAAATCTTGTAAGATTCGAAGTAACAAACTCTAGCTCGATGTCTTGTAAATCAACCTCCAAAGAAAATATGATACTATGAGAAACCAACGTCTCCGGGCGTCTCATATGGCAACCACATCGCCTCCAAGTCTCGTCGCCCACGGGCAATGAGACATGTACCACGCCTCGTCGCCCATGGGCGACAAGAACATGATTAAGTCTCCTCTCCCATGGGCGACAAAACACGTACCAAGTCTCTTCGCCCACGGCTTATGAGACACGCATTTAGTCTCGTCGCCCACAGGCGACGAGAAACGTACCAAGTCTCCTCGCCCACAAGCAACGAGACTGTCTCCTCCTTGTCATCCTCTCCTTCAAATGTTGATCGAACTGATCCTTATTTTGTCTTGATCGAAGTTTCCGTTGAAGTTTTGCGATAAAACGAAAAAGACTAGTTTTCTCGTAAAACTTCAAATCAATCGTATAAAACGGTAAAGGCTAACTCCACGCCACTGTTATCTTACATATACGATCGTTTACCATTTTGCGAAACCAACAGTATAGAACCCAATATCTTATGGAAGGCGATTTCTCCGAAAGAAATTATAAAAACGATAAATCGAAAGACAACCCGAAAAGATCTAAAACGACACAAAAGCCCACTTATGATTTTAGACGAGAATGAGCCCATACTACAATGACGGTTTACTTGATTTCAGAAAAAGATAAATTTCAAGTTTCCAAGTTAATCATGAAAGATCAAGAGGATAAGGAATATTTCCACGAAGAGATAGACTCGAATCGGGGGCAGAAAAGAAAGACTATCGACCTTGGAGGCATATTTAAGAAAAGCAAAGGCAAGGAGCACTAAGACGATTTTTTAGAACTCTTAGAACTTTTTGTCATGCACTCTAACATTAGAAGAACTCGCAAAGGCAGTTCGGTCTCTTGTTCAAACTCCATAAAACTGAACTACGTTCGGCTTGATCCTCGAAAGGGGTACGTAGGCAGCCTTTCATAAGGTCCAGTCTGAAATCAACAAAAACCTTTTTTGTATCTTTTTCGTCTTTTGCTATCGAGCTGCGTCTCAACTAGGTTTAAGGTTTAAGGTGGCTAGAACTAGGGAACTTTCTGACAGCTCTTGTGGCCGAAGCTTTTAAAATCTTTTGTAATGATCGCAACGTTCTTACGCGGATTCGGTATAAATATCTACTTTTTCTATAAATTCGCTTTGTTGTCTTTTTATATTTTCTGCATTTTATTTGGTCACTTGTCGTTGGCTCTCGCAGAGAATCCAAACCTCAACGAAAGTAAGGTATTCTTCACTTTCTTTCGATCGACAATGTGAATTTCGATTCCCACAAGTTTGTAATCATAATGTTTTTTGTCACCATTAGAAACAGTGTATCTGAGATTTCAACAAAGTTTTTTTTTTAACAAAAACACTCAATATAAAAGGATTCGATTTTCACTTTTTGAAACAACCTTATAATTTCAATTTTAATTTTCACATGGAGAATGTATTCATTTATTCCAGTCCATTGATCTAATTTCATATGTTTCCTCTGTTTATTTTTATGTATGCACAAATCACAAACAATTGTTTTCATTAAAGAAGGAAAACACATGAAGGCCTTCTAGGTGTTCGACGAAATGCTCTGCAAAAATATGTATCTCCACAACATAGTGTCCACAAAATGACATCTACAAATTTTTTTATTTATAGTTGTTTACTATATTTTGTCCACGATAACTTATTTTTCTAAATCTTAGTATGTACACAAATCTTCGTCCACAACTGAAACTTACAATTCAGCAACCTCAACTCACATATCCACAACTCAAGGGTCCACAACTACTTCATTCATAACCTTGCCCACACAAACCTCACTATGGTGTTCACAATTCATACACTCTTAATAATAGCTCATTCTCCTCTATATCCACAACATTCACAACATCTACCATCCTCAATTCAATATAAATAACTCATTTGTTCAAATTTTATATGTCCACAAGTCCTTCATCCATAATTCATATATCTAACTTCATCCACATTAGATATGGACATATCTTTTTATCCACACCTTATCTAATATATATTGTCTATCGTATATTACTTTTTTACATTATTAATTCATATTTTTAGAATATGAAAGTGGATATCAAAATTAAAAAAAAAACATAAATTATGATTCATTATAATATCAACATAAATGTTTTTATATATGTTTAGTTTAACAAAATATTGGAGAAATAAAATATAATAAATTAAATTCTCCCCAACAAATCTAACAATGGACTCGAAAGCCAACAAAAGAATAAACCTACCTCCTCTTACCATCATTTAGATGCCCAATGTGAATGTAAACTAGTGTTTACTTTCTAACTCTTTTCACTTCACATTCTGAATACTAGTCACTTTCTTTTTAATTTACTTAAGGGCTTTCAGGTCTACAAAATCTCGATTACTTAATAAAAAGGATTTTAAAAACTATGATTGTGCTTTCCAAACAGAAATTGCCTCTGAGTGCAACAAAATGTAATGAAATGCATTCTTTTTTGAATTCTTTAAGAACAAATAAAATAGTATTTGGAAAGTCAGCATGCGTTCGTACTGTGTTTATGGCATTTGTTTTCCTCGTTTAAGTGTCTGTGTGTTGGGAATCAAACCGAAAATACAGTGTATGCAATGAATAGATAAAACAAACTACTTTCATCACAAGTTCACAACGAGCCAAACCATATCTGCCAAAGACTTTTCAACAACATGCCAAAGACTTTAAAAGCCTTAAATCAAGCGAATACTCCTATAGTGATCCAAATCTTGTGTCCCCATTATGTTGATGATATTGCGGGACTAAAATCTCAAAAAGGACAAATGGTCAAAAGAAAATCTACAACAACCTAAAAAATCTACATAAATTAAATAACGAAAATTACAATGTTGCCATTAATGAAGAGACAACATGAACCATTGGATTATCATACTACACAATTTTACACATATCTCATTCTCTCTCCTTCAATTTCTTTCTATTTTTTTTTTTAATTTCAATCACTCACAACCACACAATTCTTTTTATCTCATTCTTTCATTCGACTAGGTATAACTAGTATAACTCGTACAACTAAACATATTAAAAATTGTATAACTAGTATAATTTACACATAAAATAAACAAGTAAATATTCTAATTGGTATATGATAAAAAAAAATCATCTATTTTCCTTGAGATTTTTCAAATTTTTATTAAATAATTATATTATATTTTTAATTTTGAATTATATACTTTATATTTCAATGTTTATTAACTATATTTTCATATTATTATTATAAACAAATATCCAGCATATTCTTACATAGCCATGATGTCAAAATATTGGCACAACCCCTAAAACTAGACATATAAACAATTGACATAATTTTTTATTACATATTAGACGAGTATTACTGGTACAACTGGTATAACTTTAATATTTCAGAAATTAACAAAACCAATTTGGTATTCTTTATGAGAAAAAACAATCAAATATCCCAATTGGTATGTACTCAGAAAGTTTCTTTTAATTTATTTGAAGTTTTGAAACAAAAAATTAAAAATTATAACAAAATCACGTACTTTTGCATGATCTACCTTATACTTTTAAGGTTTGTTAACGCCTTTGTCCACATAATTTTTTGGAAAATATGCATCAAGTGTATATTAACAAAAATGATGATTTCATTGTATTGGGGCAAATGCATGTACACATAAAGAAGTGGTACAACTGAGTTAAGTTAAAATTGTATGTGGTACAACTAATATGTTTTATTTTACTGCCAAAGTACAACTATGTACAAACCGGTACAACTCAAAAACTAGTACAACTATATACAAACTGGTACAACTAATAAACTAGTACAACTATGTAAGAATATGAACAACTCAAAAACTAGTACAACTACGTACAAACCGCCACATCTCAAAACTAGTGGACACCATTGTAGACACAACTGTTGAGCTTCCTCTTCTTCCTCACGACTTCACTCTACTTTGCCGCATCTCTCTTCTTCTTTACTGCATTTTTTCTATTCGTTGCAGCATCTCTTTTCTTCACAGTAGAGTCCTTCTTTTTGTTCATCGTCGGTGAGTCACTCTTACTCATCGATGATGCTCTTTCTTCCCTTTCAGGTGACTTGTGTTTTTGGAACCATGGTTGAATAAGCTTTTTTCTAAGAGCTTATTACCGAGTTGAAGCTGTACTAGTTCTGGCCTCGAGAACAAAAAATGAAGATGATTTTTATTCGAAAATAGTACAATTAGTATAACTGGTACAACCTGTAAACAAATCATTATCCAAATCTTATATTATGAAAATATACTATTCATGTTATTTGACACATGCAGACATGTGAGATTAAACCAACATGTTTTATTGGTTCTACATCATCTTCTTTTCTATCATCTTCATACGCTGAAAACTAAATATATATATATCACTATATTAATTGTAAAATTGTACTAGTTATATATGTTTTACTTGTACAAGTCATATTGGTTATACTAAACCTCTTTTAGCTGTACGAGTTATACATTTTCTAGTTGTACTAGTTATACACATTCTAGTTGTACCAGTTATACTAGTTTTAGTTGTATCAGTCGTACTAGTAATACTTTGTGTTCTTCAATATCGGAAATTTCGTACATTGAAAGTGAGATTTGATTTTATATGAGAGAAAATGAATTGAGAACAATGAAGAATTGATCAATTTGGGATAAGAACAAAATTTCGCAAGGTTTGAAGAATTTTTTTGATTTTGATTTGGATTATGTCATAGAGAATTTTGATAAATTGGAGATTTTTTTCTCCCAAAAATCTGAGTTTTTTTCTCGAAAATAAAATCTGAGTATATAAGGTTTTGAATCAGGATGGATGGATGAAAATATAGTAATATGGAACGGATTAGATGAAGGACATTTGATTTTGAGTTCGGTTTTTGAGAACTTGTGATGAGAAATAGAAATGAAGTGATGAAATGGTGTTGAAGAAGAAAGAGAGATTTGGAGATTTAGGGATCCGAATTAGGTTGGATTGGGTAAATGAGTTTGGATAGTAAATGGTTGGATTAGTAAATACATAGAAGTTATAGGTTTTGAAAACTTTTTCTCTATTTTTTTATTTAAAATTAATTTAAAATAAAAAAGAAAATAGGAAGGGTCTATTTTAGATTTTTTGATACCCACTTATTCTATTCTAGCATTTGAGGCATCATTAATAATGTTCTTTTAAAGACTCAACAACGAAAATCAAAAATAATATATTATTTGTGGCCAAGAATAGCTTTTAGTACAAGATCTAAAACTTGATTTCATAGCCGATTAAGCGGCGGCAGAGAGACCGCTCAATGATGGCCAACTGTGGCGACTCGATCATATGCAGCAAAAAAATCGAATCTTGATTAAGTTTTTTCCTCGTTTCAACCTAAGAATCGAATTATTTACCCTAAGATCTATGAATTTCTGATAAAAACAACAAGAAAAACAACAAGAAAAACAAAAAAGTACAAAAAACCATTAAAATCGAGCAGCCATCGTGTTTAGAATTGCAGAAATCCAGAAACTCTTAAGAGAAACATGAAATGTAAGTTACATTTTTACCCTACGACCTAAAACTGCAAAAATCCACCTTTTTGGATTTGAACAAGGGATATTTAATGAAATGGTAAAGCCACTACACCAAATCTTATTTACGCATATAGTACATAAATATATTATTGATAAACAAGATTCTATAAATTTCTTAAAACAAATCCCCTATTAATCTCGGTATATTCTCCAATTTACTGATTCGTACGTTAGGCCCTTTCCGACCGCACACGTTGCCCCTAATGAGTTTTCAAAAGTTTGCACTTCAAACCATCACAAATAATTAACTAACTAAGCTTTTCTACATTTACATTGATCTTTTTACCAATAAGATTACTACATTTACATTGATCTTTTAGGTGCTCATTCATCAACTAACCATCACACATAATTAACTAACTAACCTTTTCTACATTTACATTGATCTTTTTACCAATAAGATTACTATTTAAGGAAAATCACATTTAAATCAAGAAAATGGCAAAAGTTTGCACTTTAAACCTCCAGACTTAAGCACTAATATTTTAAACTATCAAACTAATTTATGTGACACATTTAGGAGGCGTTATTGGTTTATATAGTTTAATGTATTTAGAAATCCATATAGTATTTACAAATCAATGTAAAATATATTGATTTTTAAATCTAACATAGAAATTTTAATTTGTATTTACAAATCCGGAGGTTTTCCCTCGGATTTGAGTCTTTATATTTTTAACAAAGAAATTCGTGCAAATCCATTCAAATCTATTATGAAATCAAATCCATTAGTAAGTTCGGATGATTGAATAACACCTAATTTAAATTAGAATTTATAAATCATGGAACCAATAACACATGATTTCAATATGGACTTTAAAATCATAGAACGAATAACACTTGATTTAGTTTGAATTTCCAAATCCATTAAAATACATGAACCAGTAACCCCCACTTAATAAAAACCTTGATAGTCTTTGTCGCGTTGTAACAAAATTTAACAGTAAAGTAAATGATTTTAACATAACTATTGATAGACGTTATGTTTGAAATGTGCTTAATTAAACCTGTTTAAACATGTTGTAGACCTAATTACTTCGTTATAAAAAGAAAATCCCTAAATCGATTTGGGATTTAGGGTTAGTGAGAGTGAAATAAATAGAGATTTTCACAGAGAGAGAGAGAGAGAGAGTAATAACCATGTATAATAATAAGGACGCAAACAAAGCTAAAGAATGGCCGAATAGAAAATTGTTGAGTCAAGATGGTTTTAGGAGCGAACTTGATTCTAATGGGTAAATAAATATGGATAAAAAACTGGAATGAGTTTGGCGCGACGAAATACTGTATTGAGTCGAATGGCCGAAAGAGTGTTAAACGTTTCAGAAAATCCAAGAGGCCCCATGATGGCAACATTTGAGCTCCTTGAGTAGCATGGTAGAATCACTTTTTTCTCCAACATTTGCCTCACTTTATGAGAACTCACTTTGATGTGCTTAGTTCTCTCATGAAGCACTGAGTTAGATACTATTTAAATGGCCGCTTGATTATCGAAGTGCATGGTGATTGGGTTAGACGATTCAATTCCCAAGTCCTTGAGAATAGCTTTGAGCCTAATGAGCTCATTGGTGAGCTTTCTTGGCTTTGTATTCCACTTTTGGGCTTGAAAATAGACCACCTTCTGCTTCTTACTCTTTCTAGTGACTAGGTTGCCTCCAATAAATGTGCAATAGCTTGTTGTAGACTTCATGTCCACTCTATCTTCAGCCCAATCAGCATCACAATAGCTAACAAGTTGTGGACTCCCATTGCATCCCATCCAAATGCCTTGGCTCAAAGCTCCTTTAAGATACTTGAGTATTTTGTCTACCATGTTCCAGTGGTGCATTTTGGGAGCTTGCATATGCTGACTCACCTGGTTTACAAAAAAACAAATATCAAGCCGAGTAATAATTAGGTAGATCAGCTTACCAACCATCCTTCGATATTGCTTGACATCCTCAAAGGGCCTATCTTCGATCTCCCCCTCTCTTATGACTTTGTAGCCTTCTTCAAGGGGTGTCTTTGCTGGTTTTGCTCCAAGATTTTATGCTTCAGTCAATAAATTAAGTATGCACTTTCTTTGAGATAAGAATAGTCCCTCTTTAGAGTGACACACTTATATCCCTAAGAAGTATTTTAGTTCACCAAGGTCTTTAATATCAAAAACAAATTTAAAAATGTCTTTGTGGCTTAAATACCGACCTTTTCATTTTTTGAGATGATGATATCATCAACATACACAAGAATGACCACTATACCTTCTTAGCTTTGTAGAGTGAAGAGAATGTGGTCAACCTCAGACCTCTTGAACCCTCTATCCTTGATAGTTGTGGTCGGCTTGTGATACTAAGCATTAGGAGACTGTTTCAACCCATAAATAGCTTTTTAAGTCTAAGAACCTTTCCTGGTGCGACCATATCCTCAAAACCAGGTGGGGGAGTCATATACACTTCATCCTCTAGTTCACCTTGTAAGAAAGCATTTTTGACATCCATCTGCCAAAGATCCCACTCAAGGTTAGTAGCTAATGAAAGAACAACCCTTACTGTGTGAAGTGTGGCGAGAGGTGCAAATATATCCAAGTAGTCCTCTCCATATGTTTGAGTGAAACCTTTTGCTACTAGTCTTGTCTTATGTCGCTCTATCTCCCTATTACTTTTATACTTAATGGTCATCACCAATTTAGAGCTCACAACTTTCTTTCCTTTTTAGGAAGGTCTGCCTCATAATAAGTCTGGTTGCCATCCATGGCTTCCATTTCTTCACCTACAGAATCTCTCCATAATTTTCGTTCCATGTCCTACTCATAGGTCCTTGGTATCTGTTCCTGATCTAGTTTTCCAATAAATACTTGATGTTGAATATGAAAATGAGCAAGAGAGCAAACCGCTTGTATAGGATGGGCTACTGCTTTGTTGTTATAGTAGACTCTTGTGTCCACCCATTTAGATGGCTTCTTAACCCTTGTTCTCCTTCTCAAAGGTTTCACCTCTTCAAGCTCTTGTTATTTCTCTTGATCATCCTTTTATCATATTCTTGAGACATCTCCTTGATCATGACTGGATGAACCATCTTCTTCCGATTATGGTTCTCCATGTGTGCTTCCCTCATGATCAAGGTGGGTGTCTTCTTCAATAACTTGAGATTCCACATGTGTGCCTAACCCCATAGTTTCATCTTTCTCTTTAGGTTGGTCCTGAAACTCTCTAAAATGAGTCTACAGTTTTGTAGCTTGGTCCGAGGGTGGATGGGATAGATCCTTCAGGTTATCCTAGTTCTTCTCATCATAGAATCCTTTGGTCTCCCCAAAATTGACATATCTTGACACCATTACCTTCCTGGTTTCTGATGCATAGCATTTGTATCATTTCTGGGTTATTGAATATCCAATAAACATAGTTTTGACACTCTTTACCTCAAGCTTGTTTCTTTGTTCTCCTGGGATCAAAACAAAACACACAGAAGCAAACACACGTAAGTGACTAATAGATGGTTTAATTTTGTTCAGTACCTCAAATGGAGAGACATCATTGAGAATATTGGTTGGAATTCGGTTAATTGAGTAACATGCAGACGTCACAGAGTCTCCCCAAAACCTCTTTGGAACATGCTATGTAACATCATTGATCTAGACACATCCATCAAATGTATGTTCTTTCTTTCAGCTACTCAAGTTTTTGTGTTGTGTATGGACAACTTGTTTGATGAATGATCTCATGCTTGTGGCTAAATGGTTTTTGAATGTGTGACCAGTGTACACCCCTCCATTATCGGATCTAAAATTTTTTTATCTTGGCATTGAAATGGTTAGTCACATAGCTTTGGAAGTTAGTGAAAGCTTTAAGCACCCTATATTTGGAAGGAGGCAAAGTTAGCCAAGTATATTTCAATTTTTTCATCAATGTATGTGACAAAATACTTATGATTTTATCAAGATGCACAAGGTGAAGTCCAACATCAGAATAAACCAAATCAAAACACTTCCCATATATATATATATATTTAAATACTTGGGAAACACCGATTTACAATGTTTGCCAAGTATACAAACTTCACATTCATTAGTTTTTTTAAAGAAATACTAGGCAACAACAATCCTAAAGCACGAGAATGAGGGTGCCCTAATCTAGCATGCCAAATCGCATTATTGTCCATAGCAGAAACATAACTAGAAGAACTAGAAAGATAAGAAGTTGACTTGGTGTCATTGAGCATCTACAAGCCATCCTTGGATACTCCTTTTCCAAGCAACATGCTAGTCTTAATATCCTGAAAATTCACATTATTAGAACTAAAAATAACATTACAATTTAGATCAGTGATTGCCTTTTTCACAGATAATAAGTTAGATGTAAAACTAGGAATATGAAAGGCTTTAGATTCATTGTCGAACAACCTATGGTCGCCTACACCTTTTTGGTATTCTATCTCCATTTGCAATCACTACATTCCCTAAAGCCTATTTTGCATTGATTATCAGATTTGAGTCACTAATCATATGATGAGATGCTCATGAATCTAGAATCAATGGCTTAGAGATCTTTAATGCAGTAAACGAATTCCTAAAACTTTACCAGAATTTTCCTTGATGGCTTTGATAAGAGAATCAAGGTCAGACCTCCTCACGATCTCATCTTGAGTAGTTACCAAGGAAGCATGAGTGGAAACCAACGCCTTCCCTTCTCCCTCTTTGAACCGTATAGAATAATTGACTAGTTTATTGGAGAGATTAGCTCTTGATTCCTTGAAATTGGTTGGTTTGAGATGAGGGTAAGGAATCCAGCACTTGTCTTTGCTATGACCCTTATTTTAACAGCGATCTCACACCCACACCTTCCTATCTTCATGCTTGAATGCTCCTTTATTAGCAGTCACAAGATATCTCTTTCCACCGAAGAGTCCAAGCCATCCTTGTTATTTTTGGATTTGGGCACACACTTCTTCAAGAGTTGGGAGTTTTTCTGACCTTAGGATGTGCTTGATCAAGTCATTTTAAGTAGGATTGAGAGTCATCAGTAAGCCAAACACTTTTCTTGTTCACGCCTCTCCTTAAGGACAGGCGGATCAACCAAGCTTGGCCTTAACATCTCAAGCTCAGCCCATACAGATCAAAACTTGCCAAAGTGTTGGGTGAACTCCATGTCTTCAAAGATCCGGCTCAAGTTGGAGGTATTCCCATAAATCTTTTTAAGATTCTTCCAAAGCGTCTTGGTGGTTTCACAATAGGAGTAAGCCTCCAAGATTGATGTTTTATGGAGTTTTGACTGATAGAAAATGCTTGCTGGATCTCTTGAAACCCTTGCCTTCATCTACAAGGACAATCTCCTTGCCATCTTGTTGGATTGTTTGATGTGGAGCTTCATCTTCAGTTATATGACTCCATAAGCCACAACCACCCAATGTCGTCTTCACCATCCTACACCAGAACAAGTAGTTTACCCCTTTAAGGGTGATTGGGACAACTACTTGCCTTGAGTTTTCCAAGGTCATGTCTAGAAAAATAGAGAATAACATAGATTGGATGCGGAAGAGATAAACATAATATGAGTTTATTGATCTGATACCATGAAAAAAAGAATATGTGATTAACTTGAATAAAATGAAATACACAAAGGAAAATATGAAGAGACTGTAGAGAGAATATGGGTAAGAGAGAATAGAGAGAGAAACTTAATTCCTCTTAATTTTGACAATTGTGGCTACAATAGATTATAAGAAGGATTGACTTTCTAGGGAAGTTAAACAAACTTGACTTACTAAAAAGACTAAAATAAATAAAAATAAATTTGCTGTTCACCCGAGTTACTGTTCACTTTTACAATAGTAAAGTTTAATATTTACCCTCTTTGTTGTGTTGATGGTATTGCAATATTGCGGATTTGTGGCCAACAATAGTATCTACCTGCTTGTTTGTCTTTTGCGATTTATCAGAAGATGGAGACATTATCTCTGATTAGTAAACAATGTTTAATTAAAGAATAACATAAAATAATTAAGTTATGGAAAAAATATGTAGAATGAAACTCCGAAATGATTTTCTTGTACAATTAAATAAATTGGTGTAACGGCGGAATGCAACTTACAAATCTGGATACTTTATATACTATTTATTACAAAATACTGATACAAGATATGAAATTAAACTAAATTTATTAAAACCACTTTAATTTTTCAATAAGTGTAATGATAGATTAATATTTTATAATAATATAAAATTACATTATAGCGTAATTTTATTTTATGCGTAAATAATTCTAAAAATTATCAATTTGTTAAAATTAGTATCGTATTAGTAAGTACTCATTTTCGCTTAATGAATATTCTTTGTATTTATCAACGAAACGAAGATTTACATTTTCCCTTTTCTTCTCTTAAATAATTTTTGTTGATTGATAAATATTTATGGAATCATAACTTTATAAACGCAATTCCATTATTTCGATTGTACCAAACAGTGTCACTATTGCAACCTCTATATAAGCTATTAAACCCTCGATCACCTTCTGCATTTATAACAATCCAGTACAACTCGCATATACTAATTATGTATGTCAATGGCATTGAGGTATACCATTGATCTTTTATTTTATGTTTTTCAGGTTTAGTTAGTTTATGAAAAGAAAACTGTAAATTAAAACTGAACTATATATATTTTTCACTCGCTTTTCTTTTATCTAGTCTCCTTCTCTGGTGGTTCACCTTTGTTCACTTCGACGCCTTTTTCATTTCTTTTTCTTTGTGCCTCTCTTCTTGTGCCTCCTCTTCGGTGTAGCCGATATGATATGCAAATATCTATGAACTTCCCATCATTTTCACGTTCCTAAGATCTATTCTTTTGGGCGTCCTTAAGGCTGTTGGAGCACCAGCAAGGCCACCACATGAGTAGTGGGGCCAATGTGCTCGGATTTGGAGTTGCTTCGTGTAGCATTACCGGATATGTATCACATCTAGTAAAGTTTGGGACTTTATGTGGTTTGGGGCTTCACCGGCAGTGTGAGGGCTTTCACAAGTTATACCATTTCCCATCTCTCCTCGTTCAATGTCGCTTTCTTCTCTCTTCGAGCGTCGAAGACCCTCTTCTTCATGGTATAGGCAACCGCTAGACTCTCTGATCACTCATGTTTAATCCGATAATCTATCTGTAAGTGCAAAACAAAACACACAGTAGTAGTACTGAATCAATTCTGCAAGGACCAGTTACACACTTGAATTCTCATTTCATATTAAGAAAAAAGACACAAGAATAATGTTTTCGAAGGCAACTAAATAATGTAGTACATTAAAACAATGTAAACTATGAAAGAAAAGCATTATGCATTAGGGAGTTTGCATGAAATCTGATCATGAATGCATGCAATTTCTCATGGAATTAATGAAGAATCATTCTTGAACACATAACACAATTTTATAATCTTTCCAACATTGTGGCTCTAATTACTATGTCTAACAACCTAATGAACTAATTGTCGTTGAACTCAGGAGATTAAAAGTGTATTAAGAACGAGTTATGATAGGTTCACAAAGCCTTTTATCAATAACTTTTGACGGCTAAGGACATTTTGCTCACAAATATTTGTTTCAAGCAATTATACCAACTTTCAATACCTCTAATCAACCTAAAATCAATGAACTAAATGGTCAATCAAGTTCAAGCATAAAGAATGATACATATGAAGAAGTCTAATGAAAATTCTGTAATCTATTAATCATAAACATTTAGTTTCTTCGAACTTAACAATGGATCTACTCAGACGCAAAAGCAAAAAAAAAATCAATGAAGAAGACATAATTAGATTCAAAGAGAAGCAACATGGGTTCAAAAAAATCATCTTCACTATAGAGCTCTAAAACCTAAAAGTTTGGTATAAAACAAAGATTCACTTAAAAATGTATCAAAAAGTAGATATAGGACAAAAACACATCCTGGTCAAATTTTAGGCAAACCTAAACGAAAAATAGGAAAAATTGAAGTATTTCCATTTTCTTGTATTGAACAGACAACGAGATCATTCTTCAGTAAAATGAGCATAACTTTTGATCTAACCGATAGATCAACCTCGAACCGGCTGCATTGAAAAGCTAATTCAATCATCCATTGTGTTACTTTGAGCTTCATCCATCCGTGGGAAGTCCTCCATCCCTTGACAAACGTTTGATGCATCTGCACAATGTTTTGCATTTTCAGTTTCCTTTTTTGTATCCAATTTGAGCTCTTTTGTTCCAAGTAGACCTAAACCTTGTACAACACTAAGTAACACCAAACGACTCCAAAACACACACTTTGACTCGATAAAGACTCAAAGCATTGGTCATAAACTAGTAAAATCACTGATATATTATCTTAGTGGCTAGCAATCATCTCTGAGGTTGACTGGTTTCATAAGCTTCTTTTCTATGTCGTAAATTGGATTCTTGAGCCTGATTTCATAGGCATGCGTAGATCTAGTAACAATGAATTGTTGGAGTTGAAATAGGTATTTTTTTTTATTTTCAGTAACTGAATAGAATGTAAAAGTGCAATCTATAGTCACACTTTTAAGTTGATTTATTGCATGTTTCAATCTGTTATTTTCATTTTTTCATATCCCAACTTAAAAAAATTTGGCTAAGCTTTACATTTATCAAGAAGCCATAGCAATTTGACATTTGCTTCTTTGATTAATTATCACCAACAACTTTTATGAAAAAAATTAATTTCTCAATTTGGATGAAAAATATATTTTAAGGTTTTGTCGAATAAACTCAATTTTGCATAAAGCTAATTATATTTTATATTATTTTATGCTATTATTTCTTAAGTGATTTTTTGTTATGATCTTTTATATTAAAAATTAGATGGTTAAAGTCGTTAATAAGTTTAATGAATGATTAAAATATTTCATTATATAACTAACTATAAATACATTATAATAATGATATTATCTTTACCTATTTTTCTTACATAAAAAATAGAATATTAAAAATTAGATGGTTAAAGTCGTTAATAAGTTTAATGAATGATTAAATTTTTCATTATATAACTAACTATAAATACATTATAATAATGATATTATCTTTACCTATTTTTCTTACATAAAAATTAGAATATATGAAATAGTAAGATAAATCTGTGTATATATTTATTGAGTAAACAAAAGAAATCAATATTTCAATTAGTTTCCTTTTAAAAGTTTTTTCTTAGTTGTCATAAGATTTTAGTTTTTTTTTTTACTTTCTTTGTTTTTATTTTGATTTGTGTTTCTGAATTTTGGTTTTGGTAATTTCATGCATGTTGCTGATTTAAAGAGGTAAAACTGTAGAAACGACTTTTTATTTTACTTTATTGCATAGAATTAATGATTGATATGTTGATACATTTTTCATAGTCTTACACAGGACTTCGATAGGAAGTGGTAGAAGCATGGGCTTCTGGCCTTCCAAAATATATATAAGTTTTGGCCGTTTTTTACAAATTGGTTTTTTAGTCTAGTGGTATTTATAAATAATTCAGGTGGCGAATAAGCTTCTGGTCTTTTGCAAGTCAGGGCTGCTATTGGTCTTAAAGATTTCATTTATGTTTACTAAAACGAAATGAGACAGGAAAAGATAATAGGAGAAAAAACACTACAAGAAAACTCGTCTATTACTAGGGCAAGTTTTCCTCGTTAGTTCCTAGTAAATGACCTTTTACTAGGAACTTACGAGGAAACGCGTTTCGTCGAAACACGTTCATCGTAAAGCTTTTTTCCTCGTAAAGTCGTAGTAACCACTTTCCTCATAATTTCCTAGTAACCACTTTCCTCGTAATTTCCTAGTAACCACTTTCCTCGTAATTTCCTAGTAACCACTTTCCTCGTAATTTCCTAGTAATGCTTTACTAGGAATTTACTTCGAAATGTTTTTCCACTTTCCTCGTAATTTCCTAGTAATGCTTTACTAGGAATTTGCTTTGAAATATTTTTCCCTATTAAAAAAATAATTAAAATAAATATAAACAATATATTTAAAAAAATTAAAGAATCCAAATTATAAATAAAAATGAAATAACAAAATATTTTATAAATAACTAAATATTTAAGTTTTAAATTCATATACAATTAAAGAGAAAAAAAAACTAAACTACGGATGTTGCTCGTTAAATTGACGAACGAAGTCGTCATCCCGGCTCGACAACTAGTATCATTTTAAAAAAACAGTTAAAAAAATTAAATCAACCTAATCTAAATTCCCTAAACTAACCACCTAATCTAAATTCCCTAATCTAACCACCTAATCTAAATTCCCTAAACTAACGACCTAATCTAAATTTCCTAATCTAACCACCTAATCTAAATTCTCTAATCTAACCACCTAAGTAGGAAATAGAGAGAACCTTAAGAGAATTCAGAGAGAAGCTTACTACAAATGAGAAATCGGATTGCTCGAGTTTATATAAGGATTTTTTTTTCCTCGTAAGGCCCTAGTAACATTACTAGGCCTTTACGAGGAAATAGCTATGCCCGTGTTTTTATTTCCTCGTAAAGTCCTAGTAATACCATTACTAGGACTTTACGAGGAAACTGTTTTACTAGGAAATAGCTATGCCCGCGTTTTTTTCCTCGTAAAGTCCTAGTAATGTTATTACTAGGACTTTACGAGGAAACAACTATGCCCGCGTTTTCTCTTACTAGGGCTTTACGAGGAAAGGGTTTGTAAATCCCTAAACTCGAAACCCCAAACCCCAAACCACAACTTCCTTAACTTATAACCTCTTCTACAACCAAGCTCCTAACCTCTTCTACACCTAAACCCCAAATTTTCAAAACTAAACAACCTAATATAAGTTCCCTAAACTAACCACCTAATCTAAATTCCCTAAACCCTAACCTTAAACCTAAACCCTAAACCAAAACCCTAAACCTAAACCAACTTCCATAACTTATACCTTTACATCTTCATAAACCCCAAATCACAAATTTTTTAAAAAGAAGTATACAGTCATCGGAACGGTTTTTATCAACCCCACATAGCTTTCCTCGAACTATCTACCTGAAGAAAAGCCCCAAGCTATTTCTTTGAGGAAAAGCTATGAGGAGTTGATAAGAAACTATTATGTTGACTGTGAACTCTTTTCAGTTATGAATTGAGTATTTTCTATTTGTTTGTTGTGTTTCAAATGAATCACATATGGTGGTATTTATAGAAATTTTCGAATCTGAGAATTTACTAAGAAATTGCTAGAAAAAGTAGGTACAAAATTTAAATTCGATATTTTCTATCTAGTTCCTCTTAATTTCGTAGTAACAAAACTCATTCCTCTTAATTTCGTAGTAAGCAATTACTAGGACTTTACGAGAAAACTGCTTTACTAGGAAATAGCTATGCCCGCGTTTTTTTCCTTGTAAAGTCCTAGTAATGTTACTATGACTTTACGAGGAAACTGTTTTCTCGTAAGTATACGAGAACCTTACGAGGAAACATGGTTTCCTCGTAAACTCGAAGTAAACTCGTAGTAATTTTACGAGGAATTATTTTTCTAGTAAAGTTTCCTAGTAAATGCTTAGTTTTCTTGTAGTGAAAAAATAACTAAAAATATAAAGAATACCTAATTAAAAAAAGTATTTATATAAGATGATTATGTACGAATGCACAGAAGAACACCTAATTAAAAAAGTATTTATATATTTTAGATTTTGAGATATAAATTTGTATCTAAACTAAATACTTTTGCATTTCAAATATGTAGATGTTATAGATGTTAATTATTTGCATTCAAAAATGTCAAAGAAAAAAACAACTTCCGAGGATTTGCATATATATGCAGCGGATAAAAAGCGAATAGGGCCCAAAAGAAATCTGTTAGCTTCACTAAAAAATGAAAAGAGTAGGGAAACGATGAATAAGTAATATGGGCCTATAAAATGAAACAAACGCGTATATAAGTAACAAGCTGGCCTCATTGGTCAGAGCCCAAAATAAAGAGATGGCGATATCTCTTTCGTTCAGCGTCCCTCAACCACCGAGCCTTAGCCGTAACGCCACCGTTCCTAGAAGATGGTTGTCTTGTATCCGATGCGGCCCACGCGACAACCGTGGACCTCTTCTCAAAGGCCGGATCCTGAGCTCCGAAGCCATCCAATCGATCCAGTCCCTCAAGCGAGCACATCGCACAGGCTCCATCTCCCTTAGCCTCCCTCCTCTCCGCCGTCTCCTGAAAGCTGACCTCCTTGCAGTTATCCGTGAGCTTCTCCGGCAGGACCACTGCACCCTCGCTGTCCACGTTCTCTCCACCCTCCGTTCCGAGTATCCTCCTCTGGACCTCACTCTCTGCGCCGACGTCGTGAACGCCCTCGCTAGGAACGGCGAGCGCGAGGAGATAGACAGGCTAATCGGTGAAATAGAGGGGATTGAGGGAGGTTACGAGAACGACAAGGCTCTGGGGAAGCTGATAAGGGCGGTGGTGGGAGCGGAGAGGAGGGAGTCGGCGATGAGGATATACGCGATGATGAGAGAAGGAGGCTGGGGGTCGGAGTCGTGGGAAGCAGACGAGTATGTTGCAGAGGTTTTGAGTAAGGGACTTAGGAGGCTAGGGGAAGAAGACTTGGCTGCTCAGGTTGCCTCCACTCAAAGGTATTATTACTTCCTTCATTGCTTAATTCTTAGAACCCTAATTGGCATTGTGACACTAAAGGTTAGAGTTTGAGTTTTTTTTTTTTCTTTTTGGAAATAGAACAGAGTAAGGATACGTACTTGAGGGATGGCTCAAGTGTGGACTGCCCTCAACTTCTTCTTCTAGTGTGTGGCTTTGTTACTCCCCAATTTCACCTAGCTGGTTCTTGAACCTCTCAAATCCTACTCCCTCGGTTAGCTGGTTCTTGAGCCTCCCAAAGTTTTATCCACCATGTTTCATCCACCAATTTCTCCTGGTTGATTTATTTCTGTTTTTACAAGGTTGTTAATAATGTAGCAGATTTTTGTTTTGTTTTCTTTTGTCATTACTACGTTTAAGCAATTGAATCGTTTTGTTGACATGTATTGGATTTTTTGGGCTTAGTTTGCAAGCCGGCCCAATATGAAAGACTGGTGAATATAAAAAAGCAATTCTATCAAAAGGAAATTCCATAAAAAATAATTCACTAAATTTCATTAAGTTTTTTACTATCCAAATTTCTTTTGTTACATGATTTATTATTCCAACTAATTATTTTGCTTATTATAATATGCAAACTTTTAAAAGTGCCTATTTTAATACCCAAATTTTGTTTATATTAGTTAAAATACTAATAAATTTCAAATAGAACTTAAAAAATCTCTAAAATTTACAAAAAATTTTCACAAAATCTAATTTTATAGTATGTTTGAAAAATAAAAGTAGCGATTTTTTTTTCTAATCTTAAACTTGTAATAAAATTTTTAATTTTTTAATATTGAATTTAGTTTATTTTTTGAAATTGAATACAAATTTATTTTATTACATTCAAAATTATTTTTAAAAATAAATTAAGTTTTCTCGCTAATTTATTTACCTTCTTTCCTAAATATTAAAATAAAATTAGAAATTTTTCATATTTTTTCTTAGATTTTAGAGATTTTTTATTTTTGTTTGAAATTTATTAGTATTTTTAATTAACACAAATAAAGTTTGAGTATTAAAATGGGTAGACTTTTAAAATTTTGTATATTATAATAAAAAAATAATTAGTTGGATATTAAACCGGATAGCAAAAAAAGTTTGGGTGTTAAAAAACTTAATGAAATTTAGTTGAGATATTTTTATGAAAATTTGCCTTCTATCAATTAGGAGGTTATCTCCATATATTCCATACCTCCAGAACTTATTCTCACTACCCCATCTCTATTCTCATTACCCTTTTATCCTTGTAGTCCCAAAGTAGTCTTCCTTTTCATTTACTTCTTCAATTAAATAAACCAATCATAATTCAGAAACCTGCACGGCCCACAAGACAACCTTAACCAATCATAATTTATTTGGTCCACATGTCATCTTCTCTCATTTTCTTCCTCGTGCATTCTTCTCTTCTTCCTTGTGTGAAATACATCGGTGATGTGGTGACCTTTTCAAGTGGACCTTGAACTACTTCGTGAAATCATGTGGGGTAATCTAGATCGTTATAATCAACCTGCAAAAATTAATGAGCATACTAACGGTGAATGCAAGTCATGTATGCCAAAAAAATAATAAATTTACGAGTAAATAACAAGGTTATTCTTTTTTTATTTACGAGGAATTAACAAGGCCTTTGTTTTCCCATTATGAGTATTTTACGACGAAATGTTTTAACGGTGAATTAACAAGGCCCATGTTTTTCTTTACGAGGATTTTACGAGGAATATATGTAAATCCTAAACCCTAAACCCCATGTTCCTTAACTTATAATCTCAATCTCTTATTTCCAAACCCCAAACCTCAGTTGCCTTACACAAAATAAATTACATAATTTAATTTTTAATTTCTTCATAAAGCTCTTGTAACCTCACGAGGAAATTACAAGGCCCGCGTTTTTGCATTACGATTATTTTACGACGAAATAACAAGACCCGTGTTTTTTTACGAGGATGTTACGAGGAATATTTGTAAATCCCTCAAACCCCAAACCCCAAGTTCCTTAACTTATAATCTCAATCTCTTCTTTCCAAACCCCCAATTGCCTTACACAAATCAAATTACATAATTAATTTTTAATTTCGTCGTAAAGCCCTTGTAAATTTACGAGGAAATTACAATACACCATGGGCATCTAATGTCAACAAACCAGTCGGCAAAGGTAAGGCTGTAGAGATTGATTCTCAGTTCAAAGGTAAGGGTAGTGAGCCAAACAAAGGTCTTAAACAAGACCAAAATAAGAGCACTAACCAACAAAGAACTCAAGATATTACTTGTTTTAGATGTCAGGGGCGAGGTCATATGGCTAAGGAATGCCCAAACCAGAGGGTCATGACCATCACTGCCAATGGAGACTATGAGTCTCAAGATGAAGCTGACATGGAAGAAATAGAGTGAGGAGAAGAAGTGGAGTATCCAGACACTGGAGAAATGTTGGTTACCAGGAGGGTGTTGAGTGTGACCATCAACAAGAGGAGAAGGCTCAAAGAGAGAACTTCTTTCACACTCGCTGCACCATCAAAGCTAAGGTATGTAACTTGGTAATAGATGGAGGATCTTGTACTAACATGGCTAGCAAGTATATGGTGGACATGTAAGGTCTTGAGACAACCAAGCAGCCTCGACCCTATAGGTTGCAATGGTTAGACAAGAAAACCGAGCTGAAGGTCATTGAGCAAGTCAGCATTCCTTTTAGTGTTGGCAAGTATCAAGATGAAGTATTGTGTGATGTAGTTCCAATGCAAGCCGACCATATCCTATTAGGGAGGCCATGGCAATTTGATAGAGCGACTTTCCACAATGGCCGAACCAACTACTATTCTTTCAAATTCAAGGACCGCGAGTACAACTTAACTCCTCTTAGCCCATCTGAAATGCAATAGCTCCAAGCTAAGATGAACAAGGAGGATCAGGTAAGTAAAACTAACCTTATGATGTCCCCTGGTTCTATTATTAAGACTCTAAGTGCCAAGGGCACTGTGCTGCTAATGATCTTAAAAGAGTGTCTAAGTATAGTTAACCATGAACTTCAACTCCCCACATAAGCCCAAGCCGTGCTAGACAAGTTTCAAATGTGTTTCCTGATGAAATACCAGCTGGGTTGCCTCCAATCAGGGGAATAAAACACCAAATAGACCTTGTCCCAGGTTCTGACTTGACAAACAAACCCGCTTATAGGATGAACCCAAAGGAGACAAAAGAGCTGGAAAATCAAGTGCAAGACCTCACGGCCAATGGATACATTCGGGAGAGCCTAAGTCCTTGTGTTGTGCCAGTTATTTTAGTTCCCAAGAAGGACGAGTCATGGAGGATGTGTGTGGACTGTAGGACCATCAACAACATCACCATCAAGTATATTCACCCCATCCCACGTCTAGAAGACATTGATGAACTGAGTGGACCCACCATATTTTCCAAGGTCGATTTAAGAAGTGGATACCACCAGGAGAGAATGCGTGAAGGAGATGAGTGGAAGACTGCTTTCAAGAGCAAGCAAAGCCTATACGAGTGGTTGGTCATGCCCTTTCTCTTAACCAATGCACCAAGTACATTCATGTGCCTCATGAACCAGGTTCTTAGAGCCTTCATAAGTAAATTTGTCGTTGTCTATTTTGATGACATACTTATTTATAGCAAGAGCTTAGATGATCATCTTAAACATCTAGAACTTGTGTTGCTTACACTTCGGAAGGAAGGTCTATATGCCAACCTGGAGAAGTGCACCTTTTGCACTGAACAACTTGTCTTCTTAGGTTTTGTAGTAATAAAACAAGGACTCCAAGTGGATGAAGAGAAGATCAAAGACATTCACGAATGGCCTAAACCAACCACCATTGGCCATGTTAGGAGCTTCCACGGGTTGGCCAGCTTCTATAAGCGATTTGTCTGGGATTTCAGTACCATAGCTGCTCCCTTAACTGTTGTGATCAAGAAGAATGTTCCTTTCTCATGGGGAAACGCCCAAGAATTTGCATTCAACACATTGAAGGCCAAGCTGACCCAGGCACCAGTTTTAGCTCTTCCTGACTTTGATGAGATGTTTGAGGTCGAGTGTGATGCATCCAGAGTGTGCATAGGGGCTGTGCTGCACCAGAGAAAGAAACCAGTGGCCTTTTTCAGTGAAAAACTAAGTGGTGCAGCCCTTAACTACCCTACATATGATAAGGAGCTATACGCGTTGGTTAGGGCTTTAGAGACATGGAAAAATTACTTGCTTTCCAAGGAGTTCATCATTCATACTGACCATGAAACCCTCAAGCACTTAAGAGGCCAGACATCACTCAAGAGAAGACATGCTAAGTGGCTGGAGTTTATTGAGACCTTCCCCTATGTCATCAAGTACAAGAAGGGAAAGGAAAATGTGGTTGCTGATGCCTTATCCAAGAGGCAGGCCTTGATCACTACCATGGATTCAAAGGTACTGGGGTTTGAACATATCAAGGAGTTATACCAAGAGGACCCGTAGTTGAAGTAAGCTTTTCAGTCATGTGAGAAGGGAGCTTTCCAATCCTATCGCACGAGGGGTTTCTATTTCGAGACAAAAGACTTTGCATACCTTAGTGTTCAATGAGGAACCTCATCCTTCAAGAAGCACACGATGGGGGTCTTATGGGTCACTTTGGTGTAGACAAGACCTTGGCTATTGTAACTGATCACTTCTTCTGGCCACACCTAAAGAGAGATGTGGAGAGGCATTGTTCTAGATGTGTGCCTTGTCACAAAGCCAAATCCAGGTCACACCCTCATGGTCTATATTTATCTTTACCAATTACTAATTCTCCTTGGGAGGATGTTTCCATGGAAATTCTCTTAGGCCTACCCAAGATTAAGCACAAGGATTCAATCTTTGTGGTGGTTGATCGATTATCCAAAATGTCCCACTTCATACCATGTGACAAGACCAATGATGCCACCCAAACCGCAGACCTATTTTTTAAGGAGGTGGTACGTTTCCATGGGTTATCAAGGACCATTGTGTCTGACCGAGACACTAAATTCTTGAGCCATTTCTGGCGGACCCTGTGTAAGAAGCTTGGTACCAAATGACTCTTCTCCATGACATGTCATCCTCAAACAGATGGACAAACTGAAGTGGTAAACTGAACCCTCTCTACCTTACTTAGAGTCACACTTGGTAAAAACTTGAATACTTGGTTAGACTGCATACTCTTGATTGAATTTTCTTATAACCATGCTACTCATTCTGCTACTAAGATGTCACCTTTTGAAGTTGTTTATGGTTTTAATCCACTAACCCCTTTGGATCTTAAGCCAATTCCTCAAGTTGAGAAAGTTAATCAGGATGGCCTAAAGAAAGGGGAAGCTGTGAGGAAGCCACACCAGAAGGTCCGGGAGAACATCATAAGGAAAACAAAGGATTACAAGACAAGAAACGCAAGGAGATGACCTTTGAACCAGAAGAATGGGTCTGGATCCACATGAGAACCGAGAGGTTCCCACAGAAAAGGAGTTCTAAACTAACACCTAGAGGAGATGGTCCATTCTGAGTATTGGAAAAGATCAATGACAATGCATACCGCCTATAACTTCCAGGTGAGTTTAACATTTCTCATACGTTCAATGTTGCTGACTTTTCTCGTTATCTTGCAGATGAACCAGTTTTGAGGTCAAAACCTTCTGAAGGGGGAGGGAATGATGAAGTCATGGACCAGAACCAAGTTCCCATAACCATTCCTAAGGTCACATAAGGTCCTATGACATGTTCCAAGGCTTGGAGACTTAGGGATGGATTCATACTTGCTATCCAAGCTATCCTAGAGAACATGGATGAACCACCAGACGTGCCAATAGCTCAACTCACCCAAGTAGAGCATATAAACGAACCAAGTGATGACTTGAGCAATGCCTTTGCTCAACTCAATATCACTTTAGGAAAGGAAGCTTATTTGGCTGAAACTGACAAAAAAGGTTATGTGGCAGGAAAGGACGTGGAAGGAGAACCCATTTCTGATGAAACCCACAAGAGTGAAGATGAAAGCTTTGAAGACTCAAGTATTGAAGAACCAGAAGTAGATGACCAAGTTAAGAGCCCTATCAAGATTGGTCCAGACATCCTCAAGATCAACTACTTAGCGAAGAAGGTCAACACTGAACCAAGGAAGGTCTTTACTTTATTTACACTTGGTGCAGGTAATATGGGCCAGTCTAGTGGTTTCTAGAACTCGCCCTTCCCAGAGAAAACAAGGGTTTGAGGCCAAGACTTAGCTTAGGCCATATTTTCTTTTATTTTTTACATCTTTCTTTTTTGGTCTTAAACCGGGCAATGTTAGTTTTCCATTTCTTTTAAAACTCTAAGTCTTGTCGTTTTGAGTCTTTTTCCTTTTCTTGAGTCGACCATTAGGTCAAGGCTGAAGGACGATTAATAAAGTTCCACATGCAGCCATTGTAACACACAACATTTTACCTAGATCAATATACGAGTCAGTTTGCTCCCTAAGCAAGCCACAATTGACTTCTTCTTTCTTGTGAGATTCAAGTGAGCAGAGTCTTGAATTGTATCAACGATCCATCATCATCCTTGTGGTGTTCTTCGTTCCATCATCTCCATCATCAATTGATCCAACAAGAGAGAGCGTGAAAGCCAGCTTGTTAGATCCCATTCACACATGATCCTTCATCTGGTTAAGCGTCCATCATTCGACCATCCTTTGTTCTCAAGAGAGTGCGTGAAAGCCAGCTTGAGGATCCATCATCACCACCCTTCCAGAGACTCCTCCGAGTCTTACATCATAGATCATTTCCTTTATATAGCTTTCTTGAACGTTTTCACTTATGTCTTCTTTCAAACATTTTTCATTAACAGATTCTTTTGAAACCTTTTTATTTTGCTCAACCAATTTCTTTATATTTTGGGAATTTTATCTTTAGAACCCGTTGGTTTCGCCCTCTTTAACTGAACTCAATATTCATTTATTTGTTTCCATCAGTTTGTTCTTCAGGAATAACAATCCTTGATGGAATATTTTCAGCGGGTATATATGACTTCCTTACCTTTCTCGTATCTGTGAACGTATTTGTTAACTTGTTTGCCAAATTTTTCAAATGTACAAGTTTCTGAACTTCCAGCTCACGTTGATTTGTAGGGGGATCAAGTTGTAACAAAGACGGTGTACACCATGTAATCTGTTTAGAAATTTATTTTATTCCCCCCCCCCCAACGCTGGAAATTCATATTCACTAAAATGGCAATCACAAACCGTGTCGTAAGCATATCACCAGTTACCAGTTCAAGATATCTAATTGTACTTGGTGATGTAACCCCGGTAAATATATGTTTTCTCCAATTTAATTCAAATATATTTAATTTCATCTTTATTCATAGTCTTAATATGATATCAATTTCTATGAATATACTTAACACTTAATAAATCTCTTTGAGAGTCGGGGAATATAACGCATAAATTATTTCAAATTTATTTCTTCTTGCCATTGAAAAATTGACGCTTCCAAAGTCCATAATAATCTTTGCACTAACAAATATTGTACTTACGCTTTTAGCGTAATCTTTTTTTTTACTGAATGTTTTTTATCTTTAATTATTGTATTCGTTGACGTACTATCTGCCAAACATATATCTTCATCCCAAATCTCAAAATTTCACATTTTTCTAAATTTAAAATAAAAATATAATAAATATAAAATTAAAATGCATAATTTAAAAAGCTGAATTTAAAGCATCAATTAAAGTCAGAAATTAAAGACATAAATTTAAAAGCATAAATTAAATACAAAAATTTAAAGAACATAAATATAATCGGAGGCTTCTCCTATCACATGATTCGAGGAGACATAATCTAATATATTGTTCATTTTTTATTAAAGGAGACAAAACCTTTCATATGGTCTCACGAGACATATTCTACCAAATTGACAAGAAAAAATTAATTCACTGAGGCGAAGCCTACCACTGTGATTGGAAGGCATAACCTGCCATAATGATCAGTCAGGGAAGACAACACCTATCATCCCGATAAATTTAATAAGTGAAGAATGCATAGTCTATCACTCCAGAACAACAATAGAATTAAAATAAACTAAATTTATTAAAGTCATAAATTATTATTTAACCTATGTGGTTAGAGCTCATGCTAATAACATGTTCAGTTTTATATAATAAAATAATAAAGAGAGAGAGAGAGAGCGTACTTGTGCAAAAAAGAGTGAGTTAACTAATTTAATGAATGATTGATTGTTGCTTTCATTCCGATTGTGTTGTTGTATTATTACAAGGTGAGGAAAGACCTATTTATAGTAAAACAAGTATGTAGCTTAGTCATCTTCTTTCTAAGACTATCCACAATGGTTACAACTATTCAACACCCTATCTTACACTTTTTAACATTCGACATCATTTTCTCTCTTTTCCACATATTAATTCAACATTCATTCAATTTTTACATTTACAATAGTTGTGCTTAATAAAATTAACCACCTTGTCCCACCATTTTTATCATATATTTTAATACTATTTTATATACATTTACAATAACAAAAAAGTGTTTTTTAATATTCTAAATAACTATAACTAAAATAATTTTTATTTTAAAATTGTATATTAAAACCTATTAGTGTACAAATGGTCGGTGTACATGTAAGTTTTTGTAACAATGTACATGTGGACAATGAAATGCTTGCACATTGATGATTTTTATCATACAAAAATTTAAACTTGCAAAAATTATCATTGATGTTGTCCATAATATTATTGATTTTGTCCATAGAAGCAAACATAAAACTTCAAAAGAATATAAGAAGAAATATACAATACATTTGAAAAACTAAATCCTAAATTATCTCTCGGGGCCAAAAATCGAGGCATCGTCTACAACCATTATCCTCGACGCCGGTGAGGCCTCTGGCCGCCGGCGTTGGGATCTCTGTTTTGGTACCTGCTCTGCCCCTTCGACTGCTTGTTCTACCATGTTCTCTTTCCACGTTTCCCTCCTCGGTGGCCCTCACGACGACGAGTCTCCCATGAGACTGTCTCTTTCCGTGAGAAGAGAAGCTTCGTGCTTCCTTTATGGAGTTTTGACCACAGACTCTGTGACTTTTTGGGGGGTTCCCCACCGCTCCACCGCGCGTGTAAGATTCAAACTATGTGCTCCTCATTCGTGCTGCAGATACTCTCCCGATCTATTGACCGTAAAAGCTTCAACGACTGGAGTAGTCTCATCTCACTCCTTCAGATTTATAACTCTCCAGCCAATCAATCCGCCATCTCTACCGCCTCCGCCGCTCCTAGTGCTCAGTCGCCGCTCCCTATCGCAACAGCTCTCCTCCTTCATAGATCTCGGTGCTTTACAGCCATGTGTAAGTGGGGCTCCACTGCTGACCAAGGCTTCAGATATGTACCGAGAACGGTTAAAGACGAGCTATCCACCTTCCGCCATTACCTTATCAACTCTGTCAAAAACCTATATAGACGACCCTCGTTGGAAGTCCAGCGTGTTCCTGATTCCACTCCTTATGCTTGCCGGAAGTCTCTATATCATTGGTGAGCTAGACTTTGCACTGTCCAACGCTTCCCTCTAGTGAACCGTCGTAGATCTCTCCATCTCTGGCGAACTTTTCATCGAGTACATACCGATCTCTAGATCGATTTGCTCAGTGCCGAGAGCTATACCTTCATGGGCTTGGCCCGTTAAGAAGGTTGAAATTAGCAGCATAAGCAAAAGCCCACCAGAGAACAAGTTAGTGATCATAGATTATTTGAGTGTGACTTTTTTTATGGTGTTAAGGATTCCAGTGGATTCATCGGGATCCCTTTTGTGCGGATAATATTATTTTCTACTTGTATGAAGTCTTTATTGGTGGGTTCACGGGGCTGGGTTCTATTTGGATATTCTTCTTTTCTTGTGGAGAAGTTTTTATCACCATACCCTTTTTCTTTGGAAATACGTGTTTCCTCAGCTTTGTTGTCGAGTGTCTGCTTCAGTTTCTTCATCGGTTTGTATTCTTGTGTAGCGCTCTCTACGGGACTTGAAGATGCAATCAAAATCGCTTTGGTGATTTTCGTAGATTGAATATGGACCTCAACGTCACTTTATGTGACTATGCTCATGCTGTTTGATTTTTTTGTGAAGGCTCCTCCGACACATTCAAGCATCGTCTTGAATCCGCTGTCATCTTTGCTTGAAGATATATCATGCTTAACTTATTTATCTAACGTAGTTTATGGTTATTGTCAAAGAGGATGGATACTTCTTTTTGTTATTGTAACGCAGCAGTGTGAGTTTGAATTAAAGAAAGTTTGTGTCAAAAAAAACTCCAAAAGAATATCAATGATTTTGGATTAAATAAGGTTCCAAGTTTTCATTTTTATCATATATGATAATTTAAACAATGTCTACATGTACATATGTGATTTATTTTACTTTTTGAGCAATTATACTAAAAAATATTAAAATCATCATCATAACTTGAGCAATATACAAATAAACCGGTGTATATATTTTTTTGTAAACTAGTACAGCTCTAAATTCTCTAAGTTGAAAGACTTATATGTTTAATTTTTATGTATATGAGGATAGTGAAATTATATAGTGTTCATGTATTATTGTACAAATTAATTTGTGTACATTTGAATCACTGTACATGTGGATAATAAAAAATATGTGTACGTAGTATATAGTACACATCAAATGGCTTCAAAAATTATAGCTGCACATGTGAATCAATGCAATTTTATCTAAAATATACATTTTGTATAGTGTGTACATGTGGATAGTGATGTACATAATGTCATATACATATGATCACATACATATATCGTTATAACAGCGTACACAATGAATGAATTATACTCCATGAAAAATATGGATGTGCTTATTTGCATATAACAAATGTTAAAATTCACATTAATACGTTTAGGGCAAAATTAAAGGTTACTTCTCTAAATTTGAAAGTTTGAAGTCAAAAACAAAAATAATAAAAACTTAAAGGATAAAAAGGTGCAAAAAAAGAAATTTGACCATTGTTGTTCTCGAGCTTTCACTCTGAGACGGAGAGGACAACCCAAAAGGATTCCAAACGGCCACGACGGTAGATCTGAGCGCGGTGGAATTGATTCTTCGACCACTAATGTGGCAACAAAGTGGTGATTCGCCGTAGGAGCTCACCGTTACTCGAGCAGTGACAGAGGGTGTTGCTGTTTTTGATTTACAGCAGATTCACACATGATAGCTCAAGCAATGACGAAGATAATTTTGTTGTTTTTACACTTTATTTCCCAAGAAGATGATGAATTAAATGAAAAATAAAAGTAACAAAAAATTTTCATCCTCAGCTTCTTCATTCCATTTTGTCATTAAAGCCATTGTTTTCATATTTTCTTAAAATTTCTCTGCTATTAAAATTGTTTATGTGCTACAGGATTGAGAAGAAAAATAAGATTAAAAACTGTGGGACCTATTTTGTTAGAAGAAGTAGCTTGTAGTTACAAAAAAACTACCTTAGGAGCAATAATTACCCTATAATGTAATAAAAAGTGATAAATTGTCTTATAGTGTAAATCACTCTTAAATCGCATAGAAATAAGATGTTAATTTAGTTAGGCTGATATCACTTAATTTCAAGCTTATTTACTTAGTTTATAAATAGAAAATGGGTTTGGCTAAAAAAAAATTACCCTAGTAGCACAAACTGCCTCATGGTGTAAAATAAACTTATAAACTAGCTCTGAGTGTAATTTTCTCATCTATTGTGTTAATAAAACTCAGAAATTGCCTTTGAGTGTAATTCTTTTATAAAGCAAATAGAGAAAAAAAATACTTTTCATGTTCCACCAATTTGATTTATTTCACTTTTTTAAAAAACTACCTTAGTAGCATTATGTGAACTATACTGTAATAAAAAGACAAAAACTATGTCTGACGGTAAGTCACTCTACAAAAATGGTGAAAAAGATGAAATAAATGAGTGAATCCTGTTGGTATATTTTAGTTATGTTTTGATTAAAAAATGAATGAAAAAATTAAAAACAAAAGTTCAAAGAATAACATATCTCCCATAGTGTAATAAAACTCAAAATGCGTCTTAGAATATAAATAACCCGTATAAAAAGAGTATCATAAAGTGATATTAATAAGTGTAAAATTGTCCCTCAATATAATATATTCTATTTTTAAAGTCGGTTTGCTTTTAGTAAAAACCAAAAAAAATTACCGCATTAGAAGTGATCTTGAGCGTCGGTACAGGGTTTTTCTTTTCATCACTGTAATCGTGATAAACATGGATTTGACAATGCAAGTTTTCCAAAACGTATAAGCAGTCGTATTGTCCAAAGCTACTTACATATATTTTGTGTGTGCTATTTAAATCTAGAGAATTTTTTTAGGATAGCAAAAAAACTTTTTATCACAATTATATCCATCAAGGGTCAAAACGATCAAAAAAAGTTTATCGTAAATAGACATTTATACCTCTAGAATTAACTAATTTACAATTAGGGTTTTAGATCTGAAAGATAAAATTATCTTTCAATTAATTTTTATTAATTAAAAAGTATTTACCAGAATCCAACTAATCTACCAGAAAGCTAGCAGTATTGGCAATTAGTCTGTGTCCGGAATTTTAATGAAATCCAAAACATGGTTTCCTCTTCGTATGATCTAAGTACAAGTAATTTTTTTCCAATAGAAATCAAATCCAAGATCGACAAGTTTATGCTCTAGTCCAATTCATATGTAACACTTTATGCGTGATGAATCTACGAATGTATTTAAAGATAGTGGTGTCATTGTGAGAAATCAATTCAGAATTATTTATATGGGGGCAACACTCGTTTCGGTCATTGGCCTCATTAAGAGAATGTTCAGCTTCTGTAACACAAAATTTATAGGTTTTTTTGCAAAATTGACTCAAAACTCATAGTCAAACACAAAACTAACCTCTCCTTTTTTTTTGTCATTTCTTGTGTCCAATTCACCCCATATGTTCACATTATTTACGAAAATGCCATTGTTTTTTTTCTTGTTTTTTTTTTCTGAAAATGGCATTTTTACTCTCTCAACCTCATCATCTTCAAATATTTACAATATTGCCATTGCCATCAATACCACAACCACCATGAACAACCAATTTGAAGCTCTTAATGCACCTAAAATTGATTGACACTACCTAAAATTGATTGGCACTAAATGTTATGAACAAAAAACAACATCTCTTTAACTTTGTCTCCATATTCATCCAAAAAATTCAAGCTTTTGATTCTAAATTTTTTAGGCTTGGTAGAGCCATTCAAGCATACTAATCTTCGTGGGTTACTTTCGTTTGAGGTTCTGGGTGGTTGGAGAGGACTATTTGTGCTTAGGAAGTCATCTCACTAGTGAAAGGTATGAAATTGAAATTTTTTTCAGATTTGTTCGCGTCGAAGACTTACCCGTAAGTCGTCTGGCTGAAGAAGACTTACGGGTAAGTCTTCTAAGCACACGGGCGACTTACTTATAAATCGTCCAAATTTGTTTGTTAAGAAAAAAGTTCTAGACGACTTACTAGTAAGTCGTCTAGGATAAACGGGTTAGTTTTGCATTTGACCGAGTTGTGTCAGATATTTGACTTTTCCTGGACGACTTACAAGTAAGTCGTCTCTGGGAAATCAAAAATTTCAATATTTTATTAAAGCTAGACGACTTACCTGTAAGTCGTCTCAGGTTACTTTTGCAATTGGAAAATAAAACTTAAATATTTAACTTTTCCCAGACGACTTACTTGGAAGTCGTCTAGGTAGAGGACCTTCCTGAAAGTCGTCCAGGATAAGCGAAGTCGTCCAGATTTTTTTCCGAGATTCTGGTCAAACCTTGCTTCTCTCGGACGACTTTCAAGTAAGTCCTCTACCTAGACGACTTTAAATTAAGTCGTCTGGGAAAAGTTAAATATTTAAGTTTTATTTTCGAATTTTAAAATAACCTGAGAAGACTTACAGGTAAGTCGTCTAGCTTTAATAAAATATTGAAATTTTTGATTTCCCAGAGACGACTTACTTGTAAGTCGTCCAGGAAAAGTCAAATATCTGACACAACTCGGTCAAATGCAAAACTAACCCGTTTATCCTGGACGACTTACTAGTAAGTCGTCTAGAATTTTTTTCTTAACAAACAAATCTGGACGACTTACTAGTAAGTCGTCCCATTTTAAAGTCAATTGCAAAAATGACCTATTTGGACGACTTACTTGTAAGTCGTCTATGTCTTCCAGACGACTTAACCGTCAGTCGTCTGCGTCAATGTTTAGTAAACTTTCATTTTCTCTATGTTTACTAATGTGTTTTATTTTGAAATTTTGCAGATGTTGCGTCAGTTACATGCAGTGTATGGAGAATGGTTTTTGGAAGATTCTAATTGGGATTTTGTGGTTGATAATTCCAAAGGAGCGAGACTATTTTTGTTGAGTGAAGGTTCGACACATGCTGAACTTGTTGCAATGGTTCAAGAAGATTATAACCTGGACATGAGCACAGAATCTGTGGAGATAACCTACTTGTTACCAGCTGAAATGATGCAGGTTCCAGACACTCCTCCTATTCATGTTACAAGTGATAGACAAGTTCGAAACTTGCTCGAGATAACCAAAACGCATGGAGTACGGCTTTGTGTATCAAGCCATAGCAAGGTGGAAACAGTTTCAGAGGAAAGGGAAGAGGAGGATGAAGATGATGAAGCTGATGAGTTTTTTGAAAATGATAATGATTTGGTTGAAGATGAGAATCATAATGGGGAAGAGGATGATGGGGAGGAGGATGATGGGGAGAAGGATGTTGATATCTCTATTGTTGCTGAAGCGGACAAGAATGGTGAGGATTACAGTGTTTATGGAAAGGTTAAAGATGAGGATTTGGAAGAAGATGATGATATGTGTTTTGAAGAATTCAAAAAGACTTATGCTATTGAAGGAGAAGGATCGAATGGTAACAGTATCTACGTCAACCAGAGTTTTGTTAGCAAGGATGCACTGCTTTCAGAGCTGCGGTTGACAGCAGTTAAGCGTAAGTTCTCCTTCAGAATATATAAGTCAACGAAAACTCTCTTTGTGGCAACCTGTCGGGTTAGTGGTTGTGGATGGAAGATGAGAGCGAGTGTGAAACATGGAACAAACACGTTTTGGGTAACAAAGTATGTGGAAACACATACATGCTCAGTGGGAGACCGAATCGCTCAGCGGAGACTCTGTACTCCGAAGTATGTTGCTAGGCTTTTCATTGATCGTGTTGGAATCATTGATGGGTTGAATCCACAGCATATCACTGATGCAATGAAGAACATGTTTGGCATGACGCTTGATTACACCACTTCATACAGAGCACTGGTATATGCACAAATATTGGTGAGAGGATCAGCAGAAGATGGGTATTCGCGTCTACCATCATATCTCGAGCAAATCTCCTTAGCAAATCCCGGTTCTATCACAGCTATAGAACTTGATTCTAAAAAAAGATTTAAGTATCTATTTCTCTATTTTGGAGCTTCTATCAGAGGTTTTAAGTATCAGAGAAGGGTCATTGTCGTGGATGGGACTCACCTACATGGGAAGTATGAAGGTACTATGTTAGTTGCAACCGCACAAGATGAGAATTTTCAGATATTTCCATTGGCTTTTGGGATCGTAGATGCTGAAGATAACCCTTCTTGGGAATGGTTTTTCACAAAATTGGCTAGTTGTTTATCTGATGAGCAGCCTCTCGTGATAGCCTCCGACCGGCATGCAGCCATTAAAAGTGCGTGTGAGAAGGTGTTTCCCTGGGCAACCCGAGGAATATGTTATTATCACCTTCAAGATAACATTGTCAAAACTTATAAAGGGAAACATCTCTTGTACTTGGTGAAAGGTGCTGCTTATGCCCATACGGTTTCAGATTTTAACCGGTACATGGCTGAGATACGGAGTGCAAACCCGGACCTTGCAACGTATTTGGAGGATGCCGATGTCACCCTATGGTCAAGGGTTTATTCTCAGGGGGACAGGTACAACATAAAAACAAGCAACATCGCAGAATCTATTAATTCCGCACTGAAGCGAGCTAGAGGATTTCCTATTCATTTCCTATTGGAGTACATAAGAGAGAAGCTAGGAAAGTGGTTTTGGAAAAGGAGAGATGATGCTTTGAGTCTCCCAAGTCACCATAGTCGCGGTGTTGAATACTTGCTTGCTGTTCGATCGGAGATAGCGGATACGATGAGGGTTCAACCAATTGATGGATGGCGATTCTTTGTGAAAGGTGGCAAAATGGACTGTGTGGTTGATTTGGAACATGGCAAGTGTGATTGTGGTGTTTATGCAGTGGAGAAAATACCTTGCTCTCATGCTATAGCTGCTGGAATACATGCTGGTTTGCATATCTCCACACTTGTAAGTCCAGTATACTCAAAGGATTATTTGTTTGCAGGATACTCAGAAAATATATATCCTTGTGTTGGACAACAAGTTGAGGAACGCACATGCTTGCCTCCGGAGGTAAAACGTGGTCGGGGAAGACAGAAGAAATCAAGATGGCAATCCTGGTTGGAGCTATCCAGGATGAAAGGACGCAAACCTAGGAAACAACACAGGGTTTATAGATGCTCAAATTGCAAGGAAACTGGTCATACGAAACCACAATGTAAGGAACCACTATACGACTAACTTAAAGGTCGTCCAGAAGACCTTCAAGTAAGTCGTCCAGAGTTTATTCCTCCAGAAGACCTTCAAGTAAGTCGTCCAGAAGGTTAGTCCTCCAGAAGACCTTGAAGTTAGTCGTCTAGAAGACCTTCAAGTTAGGTCGTCCAGAAGACCTTCAAGTTAGGTCGTCCAGAAGACCTTGTGTTTAGTCTATGTATTCAGTTAGGTCGTCCAGTATTCTGTTAGGTCGTCCAATATAATGCTAAGTCGTCCAATATAATGTTAAGTCGTCCAATATAAAAGTTCAATATAATGTTAAGTCGTCCAATATAATGCTAAGTCGTCCAATATAATGTTAAGTCGTCCAATATAAAAGTTCAATATAATGCTAAGTCGTCCAATATAATGCTAAGTCGTCCAATATAATGTTAAGTCGTCCAATATAAAAGTTCAATATAATGCTAAGTCGTCTAATTATATTAAAAGTTCAAGTACACACAAATCGTAATCTATCATAAATTACAAGTTTAAATACACACAAATCCTAATCTATCATAAATTACAAGTTTAAATACACACAAATCCTAATCTATCATAAATTACAAGTTCAAATACACACAAATCCTAATCTATCATACATCATATGTTCCAAGGTTTTTTACAAGGTCATCGTTTTCTTTCGCATGCTGCTCAGGAAGCTCTTTAAATATATCGATCGCCATCTTATCCCTCATAGTCTTCGCGTTGGGCTTAGCAAAGTCTTTTTGGTTAAATGGCATCCCAAGAGCATGACATTCAATGTACCTCAGAGTGTACACGCCACAATCACCAGATCTGGCCTGAGGGATATCGGTTGGTCTCTCATACGTGAATGGCTCCAGTGATAACTGGTCACGTTGAGAAACGGATGCGCACTCAAAAAGCAGATAAGGGAGCATCTGGAGAAAAGGCTCCATTATCAGATCCAGTTCTTGAGGGGAGATATGTGAACGAATGCTGTCCCAGACGACTATGTGTCTCTTAGGGATCGATATCCACAGCGCAATCCAATGAGTGTCGCTCTGGTTCACTGGCAAATAGATATCATCAACATCCGTCCCCCAAACCTTGTCCGTCCTGCAAAATGATGGTAACTCGCCTGAATAATAAGCCCACGCCCCACCAGGAAGTCTTCTTCCTAAACCATAGGCATCGGGCTGCGAATTCTTAAAATCCTGGTAGTTAAACCTCCATTGTTGAGAAAAGAGATGATCAAGGAAGCATATTCTCACGCTCCTGAAAAGGTGTGGCGTCTCCTTTTGCCTCTTCCTCAAAACATTGATCCAAGCATCCATATGCTGCATATAAAATAATACAAGTCATAAGATACCAGACGACTTACCATAAGACTACCATAAGTCGTCTGGTAAGTCGTCTTCATAGACGACTTACCAGACGACTTACCATAAGTCGTCTGCGTAGAAGACTACCATAAGTCGTCTGGTAAGTCGTCTTCATAGACGACTTACCAGACGACTTACCAGACGACTTACCATAAGTCGTCTGCGTAGAAGACTACCATAAGTCGTCTGGTAAGTCTTCTACATAGTCGACTTACCAGACGACTTATGGTAGTCTTCTATACAGACGACTTATGGTAAGTCGTCTGGTAAGTCGACTATGTAGAAGACTTACCAGACGACTTACTAAGTAATCTACTAATCAGTTTTGTCAGACGACTTACACAATCCTCCAGCCAAGATAGGGGGTCCGAAGGACGTGATACCACCACGTCGGACTTGTACGAGGTTTCTTGTCTGCAGGTGTTTTATAATGACTGCAAACACGAAAAGCAATTAGTTTTTATAGGGAGAAGCTATTAGCAAGGTAGGCAATCACTTACGGATCAGTTTGCAACCATTCGACGAGCTCCTTCAACTTCTTCCTGTCAAGTGCTGCAAAGGGATTGTAAGCTCTAGAAGGTTTTTTCGTGTTTGCAGTATAAGGAGATCTCTGTGAGGCAGCAACTTTCCTGTTCCGCTCAGTCTTTTGACGGACAACTGCCAAAGCAGTTTCTCTCTTGTCCTCATATCTAGCAACCTGCTGCTGTTTCTCTGCTGGAGTGAAACTTGTTTTTTTGGCCAATAGAACAAGGCTCTCAGATGCGGACTCATCGTTAAAACTCTCATCGAGAAGTGTTTTATCCTTCTCTAGCTTTGAATCCTTTAGCTCTTCAGGAAGTGTTTTATCCTTCTCCTCTTTAACACTCTCATCCAGAGGTGTTTTATCCTTCTCCCCGTTTACACTTTCACTAACCCCGGGAGAGGCAGTGGGTTGAGAGGATCTGCCTTTAGGTTGAGAGGATGTGCCTTTAGGTTGAGAGGTAGTGGGTTGAGAGGATGTCCCTGTCACATGTTTGGTGATACCAACCTTCTTCTCCACTGCTTCCACCCTTTCCGACAAATGCTTGATCTCCATAAGGCACGTCCCAAACCCTTCCCTCATGGCATCAAATATGTCCTTGAAATTTCTTTCAAGATCCTCTTTGCTCATCCCAATCACAGTCCTAGTAACCTCTGGACGAGCCTCTGTGCGAACCTCTGGACGAGCCTCTTCACCAGCCTCTGCAAACTTCCCTGCACTCTCCCCTGAAGGTGCCTCTGCAGGTGCCTCTTTTTTTGCCTCTTTACGAGCTTTATTCAGAGGTCTTGGACTCTCTTCTTCTACCAAAACTATGGCTTTCTTTGATGGACTCACAACCACCGGCTTTGTATTGACCCAAGTACCGGTGACTTCCCAGCAATCCATGGTCCACTTCCACGGTTTCTGATTAAACATAACTTTAATTATGTTCTCCGCGGGAAGGTCCTCAGCATCAGAGTCCCATTTTGGAAACATTTCACCATAATCCTTCTCAACAAAGTTCACCACCGTAGTCTGCAGTAAATATAAGATATGAACTTAGATATTTGACGGATTAACTTATAAATAAGTCGTCTGGAAAGTCGTCTGGAAAGTCTTCCTACTGGACGACTTACCAGACGACTTAATTAAGTCGTCTGGAATGTCTCCCAGTAGGAAGAATTTCCAGACGACTTACCAGACGACTTAATTAAGTCGTCTGGAAATTCTTCCTACTGGGAGACATTCCAGACGACTTAATTAAGTCATCTGGTAAGTCGTCCAGTAGGAAGACTTGCCAGACGACTTTCCAGACGACTTAATTTTTGGAGTAAAGGATAGAAGTAAATACCTGTCTGCAGATAGCATCTTTAAAGCATCTGCGTCCTTTGCCACCCATGTAAGCCAGTATCGGTGGAGACGGTCTGTTTGGTATGGGATTACCATAGTTAGCAGCCAATTCCGGCAGAGCTGTGTACACCCAGACCTGGAGAGCTTGTATAAACCCATCGACAGTGTAACAGCCCGAAATATCTTTGCCCTTCAAAGAGTCCATCAGCACCTTGAACGCGACTCTCCCCCATGGATAGTTCTCAAAACGTTCTAAATCCATCACAAGCCTTGCCAGACTAACCCTTGTGGCGGTTGAATACTTTCTCCCTTCTATATATCCAGTGAAGATGGCAAGGTACCCGAGCCGCTTGCGATCTTCCCGAGACCACCCTTCGCATCTCTCAAATGCTGCTATTATCTGCTCAGTAGATGGCCCAGTTTCGACATGAACTCCCAACATGTCCCAGAAAGAAGCCATCTCCTTTGTGACAGCACACCTCGGTCTCTCAAGGTCCTCTATGTACTCGCAGTTTAGACCAGTGAGGTTTTCAAACTCTAACAGTGAAAACCTCACAGGTTCTGGACCAACTAGACTCCACAGCTCGTACTTCTTCTTTATGTCCAGCTGGAATCCGAGCATGTAGTGCACCAGCCTTGAAGCCCAACCAAATCCGAGCTCTTTAAACTTGATGAAAACTCCCAGCTTTGACTCCTTTAGCTCTTCATATTCGTCACCATGAAGAGCATTCTTTAAAGCATTATGCAACTTCGTACAATCCGTATGATAAGAAATAGCTTTCATTGCTGGTGGCTCTTCCCCTAATGTATGCAACCTACGGGGGAGTTCTGGAATATCCATTTTTTTTGTCTGCAAAACAATGAAAGACAACCATCTCAGTATAACATTTTAATTATAAGTCTGGAACACTTTCCAGACGACTTATAATTAAGTCGTCTGTAAAGTCTTCCAGCTGGAAGACTTGTAATTAAGTCGTCTGGAAGACTTTCCAGACGACTTATAATTAAGTCGTCTGGAAGACGTTCTAGACGACTTAATTATAAGTCTTCCAAGACTTCCAGTAGACATTTTTAGAGCATACCTGAAATTTCGGAGAAGCCATAGTCGCCTTCGACATAGCGGTTATAAATCTGCCAAAATAGACAGCCAAAAAGAAATGCGGTGAGAACGGTGGTGAGAACGGTGGACTTAAGAGACAACGTTTTAACTTACCTCGCTAGGGTTTACAGACACGCCTCTGAAAGAAACGCCGCTAGGGTTTACAGACAAACGCCGCTAGGGTTTACAAACAAACGGCGCTAGGGTTTACAGACAAACGGCGCTAGGGTTTGAAATAGAGGAATTGGCGGTGAGAAAGGTGGTGAGAATGACGGTGATAACTGCGGTGAGAAACGGTTGTGAGAATGATGGATTACAGAGAATCGCCTTCGAAATCGCCTTCGAAATTGCCTTCGAAATCGCCTCTTTGAGAGAATGACGTTACAGTTTCTAAATCTCGCGAAACAGTAAACCAAAAAAAAAAATCTTATATATGCCCGGTAAAAAAATCCGGTTATGTTTAAAAGCACATTGGTAAAATGGTAAAACTAAAGGTTCGGTCCGGTTTGAACGTGCATCAGACGACTTACTAGTAAGTCGTCTACCGTAAATATTCACCAGACGACTTACTAGTAAGTCGTCCCAGACCCTAAACCCTAAACCCTAAACGAAATTGACTAAAATAACTAACAAACCACGTTATAAAATCAAATTATACTTAAATAGTGTTTACTATATACAGAAATAAATACACTTAGGTCAATTTTAAATTTTTCAAAATAACATTTATGATTTCCAAAATCTAACCCTAAGAACACATACAATACTACAACATATGTTGGCAAAACCTAAACCAAAGAATATCATGACTCACTACTTTCACTCATCTATGTTGAAAACAATTAAATTTTGTTATATCTTAATTTATATTTCTTTAAACATATGTTAATTACATGATTTCAATTTTTCACTTATCAAAATATTTTTTACAAAATTTTTAAATTATTTTTAAGAAGTACTATACTAGACGATTTACTAGTAAGTCGTCCAGACGACTTACTTGTAAGTCGTCTAGACAGAAGACTTGCGGGGGTTAGAAACGTAAAAAAAAATTCCGTTTTTTTTTTTGTTCACAAGGAGCTGGTTGTAATTTCAATAGCCTTTTAGGTTACTTTTGCATTTGATTCAAGTTTGGGTTTACTTTTGCATTTCAAATCAAGTTTTAGGTCAGTTTTGGCAAAAAACCCAAATTTATATGACAAAAAATATATTCAGAATTTATATGACAATGATATTTAAAAAACAAGTATTTCCTAAAATATTTTGGATGAATGATTAAAAATGAAAAATAAAAGTTGATTTTAACCTTTTTAAATGCACTACAAATTACGGTATTTGTAAGAAAATAAACAAATACAAATAATAAAATTTAGAAGAAGAAGAAATTCCAAGCTTGACTGAAAAAAAGAGAGCAAAAAACGGGTAAATGGTCTATTAGTACCTCAACTAGGGTTATATTGCCTTATCAGTACCCAAATTATTTCATTGTGCATATTTATACCTAATCCAATAAAAATTTGAAATCGGTACCTAAACTTATAAAAAACGACTTTATGTACCTACGACCGACAACGTGTCAGATAACCGGTAATATTTATATGGGATAAATGGCCGATTAGTACCTCAACTAGGGTCATATTCCCTAAACAAGATCCAAATTATTTCACTGTGCGTATTTATATCTGATCTAATAAAAATTTGAAATTAGTACCTCAACTAGGGTCATATTGTTATATTAACTTTGAAATTAGTGATTATGGTCCTCTTTTTACATTAACACCAACAAATATCAAACAACAACAAAAAATCTCAAAATTTCAAATAAAATTTTATTTTATAATTAAATATTAAATATTTTCATATTTCAAAAAGATATATTTAATTTTAAAAAGATATATTTAATTTATTATTTAATTTTAAAAACACCCATATATGGAGGACCCGCGGGTCTTGGACCCGACCCTGCCCAAACCTAAGACCCGATAGGATACCCAAAATACCCGAAACTTTTAGTATATATTAAATATATATGAGTGTTTTAATATATTTTTGGTATTAAAGATATTTTTAAAAAGTTCCGGGTTTGGGATTTTTGGCAAAGTTTTGGATTTCATGTAAAGTTTTAGATTTATAAAATATAGTTCAAGTAATCGAATAAATTTTGGATATTTTTCATGTCTTTGGATCATATTTTGGGCAAAATTTTGGACATTTTCAAAAATTTAAAATATTTTCAGATTCTTTTTAGTGTGTTTTTGGGTAATTTTGGGCATGACCCGATAGGACCCGAACCGAACCCGACCCGGATCCAAACCGAATCTAAACCGAAAAAATTAATTACCTTATTGAGTCCAATTATCTAATATCCGAACCCGAACCGATAAATTCTAATTATCTTATTTGGTCTAGATATCTAAGAATTGAAGGATCCGAACCCGAAAAGAGCCGATCCAAACCCAACCCGAGAACCCAAATGCCCAAGTCTAAGTTCTCCACTAGCATAAGCGATTAATGCTTGCATTTCTGTGTTGAACCTAGGTTCGATCCGCGCTAAATGTTTCTTTTTTCCTGATTCAAAACGATGTCGTTTAGGTTAGCATAAGATGATTCAACCATGAACTGGTCCACCTCAGCATGTTACTGACACGATGTCGATCGCAGGTACGTAAAGCCGTTTTTATGAGCGGTTAATGCTTGCATTTTCTATGTGCTGAACCCGGGTTTGATTCGCGCGTATTTTTTTTCTGGCTCAAAACGACGTCGTTTATGTTAGCATAAGATGATTCAACCATGAACCGGTCCACCTCAACATGTTATTGACACATTGTCGGTCGAAAGTACGTAAAAGCCATTTTATGAGTTTAGGTATCGATTTCAAATTTTTACTAGGTCAGGTACAAATATGCACAGTAAAATAGTTTGGGTACTGATTAGGCAATATGACACTAGTTGAGGTACTAATCAGCCGTTTTTCCATGATTCAACCATGAAACGGTCCACCTCAACATGTTACTGACACGCTGTCGGTTGTAGGTACGTAAAAGCCGTTTTTTATGAGTTCAGGTACCAATTTCAATTTTTTCCTAGATCATGTACAAATATGCACAGTGAAATAGTCTGGGTACTGATTAGGCAATATGACACTAGTTGAGGTACTAATCGGCCGTTTTTCCCAAAAAACAGAGTTGAGTCATCGTATGCTCACTTTCGTACTGTAAGAAGGTGGATTTTTGTTTTAGTTGTTTCTTATCTATTTTCTTCATTTAGATGGTTTCAATATGAACTGAAGCTTCATTTCTCAGATCCAAAATGGAGAAGCTAAAATTGGCTACACCGGTTCTGATCTTTTCAGATATGTGATATCTGGTAGTTAATCATTGGTTACAGCTGTATTAAAATGGTGTGTTTTGAGATTTAAGGTTCGGATGTTGTAATATGAGGTTTAGGGTTAAAGTTTAGTATTTCCGGTGAGGAGAGGCTCCGCGGCCGTAAAGATAATGTTAAATGCGTGAGTGACGCGTGTAATATAAAAGTGTTGCTTGATTCCATAGGAGCTGCACCGTGTAATCCCAAATTGATGTATTCCTTTAGTGGGCTTAGGTTTTAAAATTTTGAACTCATCTTTGTAATGTGATTGCCCATTCTGGGCTTTTTGTCACTTTTTGTCTTATAAATATCACAATAGGACACTTTCTGCTCCAAGAGCACTTTAGCTGATTCTTTTCAAACAAATGATAATATGAAATTGCCACTATGCCCTTCTTCCCCTCAACAATTAAAACTAAAAGAAAAAATACCACTTAACCTCTTTGTTCTCGAATCTCGAAAACAAATATACAAATTAAATTAGGTATTTTTATTTTTTCATTATCTTTTCAATTTCTCAGCTTCTTGGTACAGTGTAGAGAACCAGAGAAATACGATAATGGAGAATCTAGATGGGATGTGTAGAAGAGAGAAAAACTAAAATTGTTGGGCTCACGGTGGTTATTCTCGCAGTTGACGATTGTGGTGTGGACCGGTGTCTTTGGTGGTGGTGACGATATGACGGCTCCGGTTTGGTTTCAATGAATGGTCTATAACACGGCGTGAAGCATCCGGTGGTGGACGTCTCTTCGATTGGTTATAATTTTACACATGAAACTATTCAATTTTATTGTTGATTGGTCTTGTGCTTGTCTCTCTCAATTATATCATTTCCCGTTTAGTGGCAGGTGTTATGACTGACTAGCTTAGGAGTTTTTCTTCCATGTTAGGCAAGGAACCCAAGTTTTGGGTTTTGATTCGATTTTAAAGTTTGTTCCTTTTGGTAAGTTCACCATGCTTTTGAGATGTTCGTTGATGCTGAAACTACTTCAGCTTTGCTTCTTTGCTTCCAGTAGTGTTGAATTTTTTCTCTTTTTGCTTTATCAAGCTAGGAACAATCTGCTTCTAATTTATAAGATTAGATTTCTATACATATACCCTCAAGTTTGGATCATGAATAGTTGTATTTCTGATACATTACTCATCTTGATCGGTGATTACTAATTAGAAGTGTGCTAAGGATCCATTCCACTTGTGATTAGATAAGATTGTATTGTTTGGTTTCAAGTCTCAAGCCTTTCCTTCCTTTGAATCCTTTGTGTGTTATGTGTCTTAGGCTCTCAGGAGTGTTGAGTTGAGGTATGCTGAGGAGTTAAGATGTTAAAGAAATATGGATGAGGCGTGGACAGACTGTACAGTGATCAGCATATTCCCAAAAGATGCTGATGCTCTTCTTGTGTCTCTCCTTAGTTGACCGTTTGAAAAGAAGTGTTCCTTTCATTTCTGTCCACACATTTGCTCTTCCTTTTGTTTCTGGAAACCCTAGTAGCTCCTCTATATGTATTCTTGTCGAGTATCAATCAGAACACACAGTCTTCAGTCTCTATTTTCTCTCTTAGCTGAAATGGATCTTTTTACACAAATCTCTCCCTAATCTCTCTATTCTCTCCGATTCTATTGTTTTCTGTCTAATCTAGTCTCTATAATCTCTTAATCTCTAAATATTTCAAGGAGGAGCAATGATGATACAATATAGTTATCATGAGAGAGAATAACTATTCCCATGTTGAACAAGTGTTCTTTCAATTTTTTTTTCTATAATTGACCTTTGACTTGTCTTTAAGTATTGCTGAAAAGTTCACATCTTAAGAGATTGAAACTCTGAAACTCTGAGGCAGAAAAGTTCAAATCTTTCCAGCTCCGAAAAATCTGTTTCTTTTCTTTAAAAAAAGTGTACATTTAATGGAAAGCGTACATGTTGATAGTTCTTTAACTGTATACATGTAGTCTTATCAAAACAATGTACATGAAAACAATGTACACATGGATACTATTTTTTGTTCTTTATAATCTGAAAACATGTATGTACTAGATTTATAACTATTTAGGTTGGTCATATTTATCTTAAATTATCTAACTATCTTATTAGTTTTGCATTACAAAAATTTAAAACCAATAAAATAGTTGATGTACATGTTGTTTCAAAAAAATGATGTACATGAAAGCAATGTACACATGAACACTAACTAGGTTTACTAATTGTACTCGTGTACACAAATTTAATACAACTATATATAGTGTTTATTTTAAAATCCAATAAATAATGTTTATTTGAATTAAAAGCTAGGTGTGTGTGATGGTCTAGCAGTAATGGGGCTGGCTTTAGCCGATTTAGACCCGGGTTCAATATGTGCCTTGGTTCTTTTTTGCTCAATTTTTAATGAATGGCAATTTCGTAATAAAACCGTTATCTTTAAATTAGGTCTTCCCACGAATTTTGCAACTATATTTCGGAGTCGCCATGGATTTTCTTTGTATATATAATCTTTATTTTTTGCGTGTTTACCTCAAAAATTTACAAAAGTTGTATAGATTAATTGATTACATCCAAAAGAAAAACAAAACAAAAAACAAGTTTTCTAACAAATTTTGAGTGTTAACCGACAATAACCAAAAAACCATGGATCTTCATCCCGAATTAGTAATCTCCTGTCATAAGCCGGCATCATCATTCCAAAAGAATTTTGATGTTTTCTTTGATTTTAATATCCAAAATATTTTAAAGATAAACTAAAGCATGGGGCAACAAAAAGAAAAATACTTTTTAGTTTGTTTTTGCTGGAGGTAAGTTTGTAAAACAACAACAAAAACTACCTCAATAGTAGAAAGTAGGCCTGGGCGTTCGGGTACCCGTTGGCGTTCGGGTCGGATTTTTCGGATTTCGGTTCTATTTTATAACACCTCATAGGTCCCATTCTAGTAAATTTACAAATACGGGTCGGGTTCGGATATAACACATCGGTTTCGGGTCGGTTTTGTATCACATCCTAAAACCCATAAAGTAACCATATATCGTTCGGGTTCGGATTATATCGGATCGTTTCGGATATACATGAAGTAAAATCTAAAATTTAAAAGAAAAACATTAAAATTATATACTTATTTATATATAATTAAGTATTTAAGGTACTTATTTAAATTTTAAACACTAATTGTTAGATATCATATCAGAAATTCAATATTTGAAGTATATATATTTTTCATATATTTATATTACATATTAATTTGGACATTCGGATCGGTTTCTTCGGATAATTTTTTGGGCTTTCGGGTTTTTCGGATTACCTGTTCGGGTTCGGTTAATAACACTTTGGGTTCGGATATGTTTGTAACACCTTACAAAATCCATTCGGGTATTTTTACATTTTTGGACCGGGTACGGTTCGGGTTTTTCGGTTTGGGTTCGGTTCGAATTTCGGATTATGGGTTTTGTGCCCAGCCCTAGTAGAAAGTATCTCAAAGTGTGATATAAATCACTCTTTAATGAAAACAATGTTCCATAAAAAACAAAGGGTCACCAGCAGCACCAGTGGTGTGGCGGTGCTGAGAATGCTCGTTGGCCAAGCTACAATATATCATCTTTAGAGGCAGCGCAACAACGTGCTTCATAACGGCATCCAGAGCTGTACCTGACTAAAAACTGGTCAAGCACATGCTTGGAGCCAAAAATCAAATAAATAATTTAGGGACCAAATTTGTTGCAAGAAATGCTTATAGAACAGTTGGTAGCAGAGTCCGCATGAATACTCTATGGTTGTGGATTCAAAATAAAAATTTTAAACATTTTTCCAAAAAAAATTAGTTTATGGGCCAAAAAAATTTTATGCTTAAGGGCCAAAAGAATTTTATGCTTAAGGGCCAACAATATTCAGGCACGAGACCCTGACGGCATAGGCATCTCTCTCTCCTCGAACTCAATTTTCAGATCAATTGACAGAGAGATTAAAAACTCTATCTTAGCAAGGCGGCAACGGAAGCAATTCTGGAGCCTAATGACATTGTGGTTGAGATAATAGGCCTTCTTTGGTCTGTCGTAAGCTTCACTTTGTTTTTATTTATGTTTTGCCAAAGTGTTGCTTTTTTAGGTATATATTGTAAACATTCCTTTTTTTCATTTGTAATGATATTAACATTTATAGCAAAGGAAAAAGAAAGGTAAACTCTGGAGAGTTGTACCTGTGACACATGTGAGTCAGTGGTGTTCAAACAATTAAAATATCTTAAAAAGCTAACGAAAACCATTAGTTAAAAATATTTGTCTCAATCTCTTCTTTTTTAGGTTCTCTTCCAAAAACGTAAATTTCATTTCCTCCTAAAACACTCACTTATCATCCTCCTCGCAACCACAATTTTCATTCGTCATCTTACGGTCTGAGCAACGCAAAGCTTTCTTCCTCCAAGGTAAATCCAATCACTTTCGTGGATTCTGATTGTGGTTCTTCCCATTTGTGTTCCTCTCTTGACTTTGTAATCTTAAAAGGGAGAAGCCACTTCTTATTTCTAAGTCCTGGGTTTGGTACTTGTTGTTCCAATAGTACAGTAGTAATAATAAAAGCTAAGACCTTTTGCTGTCCAAGACTGAGATATTAGTTGATCAAAAATCTTGTCTGAAATGGATTCTAGAAACTTCAAATTTGGTCTGTAACTTGCCCTTCTCATATTCGTAGTAAAAATCTAATCTTTTGTAAATGTTACACTAAATGCACAGATTTTTGAGCTTTTTTAATGGCGTTGTTTCCTCTTCACCATGAATTCCCCTGTAAAGATCATGTCTTTCAGCATGGAACTTCAAAACGGCAAAGCAGAGGACAAGTGTTGTTTGATACAAATGGTTCCAGACGGTTTTTGTCTGCATGTCCGGCTTTCGACGTGTTTACCAGCAGTTGCACTAGTCGTCTGAAACATAGAACAGCCGCTCTGGGTAGGGATTGTAGGTTGAAGAAGAGTCATATAAGATCGATCCCTTATTGCATGGTTAGAGCGTCATCAGACACCAAAATCATCAAGGAGAGACTTAAGTTGTTAGATTCTTATTTTGGGAAACTTCAAGGCGACGATGAGGAACCTCGTAAAGCTGAACTCAGTGCAAACAAGGAGTTAGAATCGTTGAGCGTTTATCTTGACAAACAACAAAAAGGAGGTGCAAGATTAATAACAAGATCTTCTTGAAATACCTGTTTTCTTTGTTACTTCGCACTTACTTTACTGTTTCTTTGACCCTTAGATGCGATGATAAAACCAGAAGGAGGTTCAGTGGCAAGCAAACTGAGAAAGGATGATATCAAAAGTAATAATAATAATCCTTTCCAGCAGCTCGGTGATGATCAAGGAGAAGATGCATTGAACTTTTATGCTGTGTAAAACTCTTACATCACCTCTTGTTCTTTTTAGATGTATAACACATGTTCTTACTGATGCTTTTTTTTTTGTCTCAATCATTAATGCAGGAGCATATTAGCATCCATAAATGTCGGAGTGTGTCTGTTTGAAGCAGCGGCTCCAGTGAGGAATAACGATATGGGACTCTTATCTCTTCCGCTGTTGTACGGAGCAAAGATAAACGGTCTAATCGTGGCTGGAGAATGGTGGAGGCTGGTCACACCCATGTTTCTGGTACAAGACCAACAAACTGGGTCTGTTCTCCCATTCTTACTGTATGAGAGGAACAGCTATTGAAGCAGAATCTTGTCAAATCTATAGTATATATTGCTTTGGTTTACTCAGTTCAGCACTCTTGGTTTCATGTAAGTTTCCCTTACTTTCTTTTTACATTTGCAGCACTCTGGGGTTCCTCATGTAGCACTTAGCTCATGGGCTCTACTTACCTTTGGACCAAAAGTGTGCCGTGACTATGGGATATTCACCTTTTGTCTCATATACATTCTCGGAGGAGTCTCTGGTAATTTCATGAGCTTTCTTCATACACCAGATCCTACAGTTGGTGGAACTGTAAGTTAAAAAATAGTTTCTTCAACCAAATTGCACCGCTCTTAACTCTCGAGAAATGTTAAAATCATGTAATCTGATTGATGCAGGGACCAGCATTTGCATTAATAGGAGCTTGGCTTGTGGACCAATCTCAGAACAAGGAGATGATCAAAAGAGATGAATATGAGGACTTGTTTCAGAAGGCCATTGTAATGACAGGACTTGGTCTCATATTAAGCCATTTCGGTCCTATAGATGACTGGTAAGCTTTCCAATATATAATCTTTTCAAAAAGGGTATTGTTTTTTTTCTTTTTCTTTTGGCTTCTAACATGTGAGTCATGACAGGACAAATCTAGGAGCACTTGTAGCTGGGATCGTGTATGGGTTCTTCACTTGCCAGGTGCTTCAACTTGGAAGAGGAAGTGAAAGATCAGAAGGGCTTGTGACTGTTGGACGGGAGAAACAGAATAGCGGTGATCCATGTAAATCGTTTCTTGTGTTCTTAGTCTTTGTTGCAATTCTTGTGACTTGTGTGCTAGTCCTTGGGGATGGACCATTGGACTTCCCTACGTACGATGATGTTGTATACTCTCTCATTTAGTGTTATCATCATCAATAGAACAACTATAAAGGAACCTGTGCGTGTGTGTAGTGGGAAGTTAAAAGTTTCTGTATTGGTGGGAGAACTCTTTGGTTTGGGGTATAGCTCTGTGAAATAACTGTACTGAGTTATTCTCAAATTTTGGTTTTGGTTTATATATCTCAAGTTTTTGATGCAATTATGTTGAAATCCAAAGCTTTTGTATATAATCATGTCTCCAGCGTAAGTTCATTATGTGCATTCAATAAAATTTAAACATTACTTGCAGACAATAGAGTTAATGAAGCAGAATCATTTGGTGGATCAGGTATTAATGAAAGATTAATTAATTTGAAAAGTCAGCAATTTCAACGTATGATCATTGACACATCCCAAATTCGCAGAGTAGTTTTTTAAATTGTTTCCCAAACAAACAAAATAAACAACAAAAGTGTATCTGATAAGAATCCTGAGCTTATTATCCCTCACTCAGATTATCACATAACCTTCTAGAAAGTTTCTTCATTTAATAAAACGACTTCCTCTTCTTCGGTTTACTCTGCTGCACCACCTTCAGGCTTCGATGCCTCCTTTATCTCATCTCCTGCTTCGTCCTATCGACCCACAAAGAAACGATCATCATCAATTACAGAACTAACATGCTAAAATACAAAGCCTAGCTTAAAACCAAGTACTTTTCAAGTCATGTTTGGTCTATATGTTTGCGTTAAGGAAGAAAAGGCTTACTGTCATGTCTGAAGTCCAGAGAGTGAGGTTGTCTCTGAGAAGCTGCATAATCAGTGTACTGTCCTTGTATGACTCCTCACCCAATGTATCCAACTCAGCTATAGCTTCATCAAAAGCCTGCACAACCATACAGTTTTATTAAAGAAAAAATAAGGCATTTTCATATGAAGCAATATAGGTTAGAAAAGATGAAAAGAAAAAACACAAAACCTGCTTAGCGAGAGTGCAAGCACGGTCAGGGGAGTTAAGAATTTCATAGTAAAACACAGAGAAGTTGAGTGCAAGACCAAGCCTGATCGGGTGAGTGGGAGCTAACTCAGCAGTGGCAATGTCCTGCATTACAACAAACAAAATCAATCATAGATATACAAGTATGGATGATATTATTAAAAAATGTAATACCTGAGCAGACTTGTAAGCAACCAAGGTGCTCTCAGCAGCATCTTTCCTCTCATCACCAGCCTTAAACTCAGCAAGATACCTGTGGTAGTCCCCCTTCATCTTCAGATAAAACACTTTAGACTCAGCAGGTGAAGCAGACGGGATGAGATGAGCTTCAAGAACATTCAAAATCCCATCGCAGATCTTGCTCAGCTCAGCTTCGATCTTCCCCCTGTACTCCTTGATGAGAGCAACGTGTTCTTCGTTCCCTTTGCTCTCTTCCTTCTGCTCAATGGAAGAGATGATCCTCCACGAAGCTCTCCTCGCTCCGATCACGTTCTTGTAAGCAACGGAGAGAAGGTTCCTCTCCTCGACAGTGAGTTCTTCGGAGTCAACGCTTTTAGCGACTTTCTCCATGAACTCAACCATCTCCTCGTAACGCTCGGCTTGTTCCGCTAGTTTCGCCATGTACACATTCTCTTCACGTGATGACATCTTTGCTTTTAGGGATCTACAGATCAAAGCAGCGAACACAGTTTACGATCTTCGATCTAAGCAGAAAACATTGAATCAAACAAGTTCCACATCTTCGATCTAAGCAGAAACAAATTACGAACCCTAGGCTAAAACTCATTCACTGGATTCAAACTCATCGCAAATTAAGAACACACTCGATTCTTTCAATGGAGAATCCATCACACAATAAGAAGAACACTATCAGATCGATCCACAGAATGATACAATCAAAGATCGGATCTATACAAAACGAGGCTTACCTTCTGTGTCGAATTGCTAGTGATTTCAAATTTGGAATGTGAAAGAGAAACTGAATCTGATATGCGAAAACTGCTTTCGAGGCGTTGAGTTAAGAGATCCACTGAAAGGTCGACAGGTGTCGGATGATGAAGACGACTTGTACTCTCGACCAGCCACGTGTCTTTTCTTACTACTAAATGATAAGATGTATTATAGAAACGAGAAAAATACATATTTATGCACGTTCGATCACTTCTATTACATCAGTGTTTTAACGCCCAACCCAGACTGGTGGTAACTCAATGACCCAGTAAATATTTCGGTTTAGATTTTACTAAATATTCATTATTTAAAAACTCGATAAAATTCGTTAAAAACTCTTAAAACCTGGCAATCCGGCAACCGGTTGAACCACCGATTAAACCAATAACTGATTTTTTTATTTATTTATTTTTTGTTCAAATTTAATTTTTTTATTAGAATCTGTGTTTTATTCTTAATGACTTGAATTGTTATTTTTAAGAGTATACTGATAGATATTTATGAATGTTTAGGTTAATGATGAATGTATTTTAGATGTAATGCTCCAACTTTGCAAAAATTAGCATTACAGATACTCAGTCAAACTACTTTTTCATCTGGTTGTGAGCGTAATTGGTCGGTATTTGAAAGGATCGATACCAAGAAAAGAAATAGACTTGAACATCAACGACTAAATGATCTTGTTTACGTTCACTACAATTTACTTTTGCAAAAAAACGTGACTAAATTAGCTTAGTTTATAACAAGTCATTACATGTTTTTAACATCCAGTCAAAAAGAAAAACATTAAATGATCCAGTAGATTATGAATCTATCGACAAAAACATAATTTTGAATTGTTGAAGAAAAAGAACCAAGTGAACTTGACTATAATGAATTAGATAATGCTCTTGCTGAAGAAGTAGAACATCCTAAAGATGATAAAGATATGAAACCAGTAAATATTGATGTAAAATGTAATTAATAATAAAACAACAAAATTTAAGTACCTTTATATATTTATTTTATAATATATCTAATTTTTAATAACTAATATATAATTATATATTAAAATTAATTAATTTATTAACCCACGGTTCACCCGAGGTCGACCCAGTAACCCAGTGACCCGGTAAGTTGTCTGATTCAGTGTTTGGGTCGGGTTTAAAAACATTGTATTACATACATGGTTTTGAAAACCAGATTGCATCGGCCAGTCGAACCGATTCAACCATGAGTCGTTGAAAAATTTGAGTTCGGTTTGATTTAAAATCTAAAGTTGAAAATTGGTAAAACTGGAAAAATGGTGACCGAAACAATTTCAAACCCCAATTCTAAAAATTAACATAAAATTAATATATTTTTAATTATTAATAAAATTTATTATTTTATAATCGATGTTTAACTTTCACTATTTCATTTTTTAGTTAATTATATTTTTTTGAATGGTAAAAAAATAATTATAGATCTCATATACTATTCTTATTTTGTCACATTTATAAAATCTTGGACTTTATTTATATGGATAAATAAATACAATATTTTTTGTCAATTTCAATTTACATAGTATTCACTTGTATACTCTATTTACAATTAAATTTATGTTTATTGTTTATTTTCCTAGTTAATAAAAGATAACATAGAATGTATTATACATAAAACTACTTTCTTTTAGATATATATAGCGTAAATATATGATTATATATATATATATAATTGTTAAAACGGAAGCCCCAGTTTTAATGGTTGAACCAGTCCAACTAATTAACCAGTAGCTATACCGAATCGGTATCCAGTTTGATTTTCAAAACATTGCATACATATTAAGGCTCTTTAAGTGTTTTCTCTCTGGTGGAAAACATATTAACTTTTTTTCCTTTTTATGCATGTCTCTCCTCTTTTCTTCTTTTAAAAGAAATAGTAAATCAGAATAAAAGATAAAAAAGAAATTTTGTTGAGAATAAAGACTTTGAACATAAATGAAATCAAGAGTATTTTGATTGACGAGGAAGTGTCAAAATAAAAAATCATTGACGACCACAAAAAAATCTCTTCAATGTGGGTTTAGTCTCAGCGATGATTTTACCATGCATGAAACCACTTAAAATAGTGAACTCGTCGATCATCTAAATCGCTAAACTAGAATCTGAAACAATATGTATGTATCTCATTTATTTTCTATGTATCAAATTGTTATGGAATTTGCAGATCGAATATAACGAATAAATGCTTTTGTAACCATTTAAACACATTACTAAGTTTTTGGTTTTATTGATACATATGTACAATGAAAAGTGTAAAACGTTTAAGATTAAGCAAAATCAACACAAGAAAAGTTTCAAACTTTACTGTGTTTCCTCTTTATTTACATGGTATGAGAGCCATGGAACAAGCATTGGAGGCTTATGCTGCGCTCTAAACATTTCTCAAAATGTGTTACGGTTACTTTGAGTGAAAGAAACTATGTCTTATGGAAGTCTCAATATGAAGTCTTTCTCTCTGGTCAAGGGTTGTTGGGTTTTGTCACTGGGTCCATCCCATAACCGCTAACAACTATGACTGTACCTGGGATAAATGACAACGTAGTTCAACAACATCATGAGTTTGCAGCTTGGACCATGACAAATCAGGTCATTAAGTCTTGGCTGTTGGGTTCCTTTTCAGAAGATATTCTCAGTGTTTTTGTGTCTTGCAAAACATCGTTTGAGTTATGGATGTCCCTTGCAAACCACTTCAACAAAGTATCTTCATCTCTTTTGTTTGATCTTCAGAGAAAGATTTAGACTGTCATTAAAGAGGACAAACCTATGAGGGAGTACCTAAAGGAGATAAAATGATTTGTGACCAACTTGCCTCAATAGGAAGTCCGGTAACAGAGAATATGAAGATCTTTGCAGCTTTACATGGTCGGGGCCAAGAATATGAACCTATTAAGACACGCATTGAAGGATCTATCGATGCAGTTCCAAGTCTAACCTTTGAAGATGTTGTTCCTAAACAGACAAGTTATGAAGATAGACTCAAAAGCTATTCCTCATATCTCACTGTCTCGCCTCATCTTGCTTTCAGCGTCACGAAGACTCAATCAAATTTTGAGTATTCTCAGCAAGGATATTACAAAAACAACAATAGAGGAAGAGGCTACACCAACAATATGTTCGACTACAACAGAGGTAGGGGTAACTACTCTATGTGGGGTCAAGGTTTTCACCAACATATCTCGTCTGGTTCCTCTAGTTCATATGGAGGTCAGAGCTCGTGTTAGATTTGTGGGAAACCAGGTCATCCTACCCTCAAGTTATGTCTTGGATTCAATAATAGCTATCAACATGAGGAGCTACACTAGCTGCTCTTGACGCCATGAGGATCACTGACATTACAGATCAACACAATCATGGCTGGTATGCAGATTCAGGAGCAATGACTCATGTAACAAGCTCACCTCATCATATTCAATAGTCTGAGCCTTAAAATGGAACTGGTCAAGTGTTGGTTGGTAATGGAGATTTCCTCTAATAACTCACACCATAAGCACAGTCTCTTCATCCTCTTCAGGTACGTTACCTCCAAAGGATATTTTGGTTTTTCCAGCCATTTCTAAATCTCTTGTTTCAGTTTCTATGCTTACTAGAGAATGTTCTTGCTCTTTTGACTTTGATTGTGATGGTGTGCTTGTGAATGATAAGGCAACAAGGAAGTTGCTAACCATGGGAAGCAATCATGGTGAATTGTACAAGTTGGGGTATCCGATGTTTCATGCTTTCTATGCTTTAGGGTCAAGCTTAGCGACTGATGAGATGTGGCACAAAAGACTTGTTCATGCTAACCATCAGATTCATTAGAAACTATCAGCTCAGAAGGCTAACATTATTAGTAGTTTCTCAAATAAGTTATGCGAGTCATGTAGACTTGGCAAGAGTAGTAGACTTCCCTTTCATGCCTCTAGTTTTCTTGCATCTCTGACCTCTAGAGAGGGTTCATTGTGATCTCTAGGGTCCAGCTCCTATTGAGTCTATACAAGGGTTCAAATCCTATGCAGTATTTATAGAAATTTTCTCAAGATATTCATGGTTTTACCCCTTGAAATATAAGTCTGATTTCTTCTCAATATTCAAAGTCTTTCAAGCTTGAGTTGAGAACCAATTTGGATATAAAATCAGTGTTTTTTTAGAGTGATAGAGGTGGTGAGTTCATGGTAACATGCTGCGGCAACATTTGCAATTTCATGAAATCTGATACTTCATCTCTTGCCAACACACACCTCAACAAGATGGCTTAGCAGAGATAAAACGTATGCACAATGTGGAGCTTGGTTTGTCAATGATGTTCTACAGTGTGATGCCTCAGAAGTTCTGAGTTGAAGCTTTTTCTACAAACAATTACTTCATCAACTTACTAATGTTTGCAAAATTGGATAAGAAGTTATCAACTTTTGAGAAAATACTAAACAAAGCATTATTGTACTTAGAGCTAAGGAGCTTTGGGTGTGCATGTTATCCCACCTTGAGAGATTATGCAACACATAAATTTGATCCCAAATCTTTGAAGTGTGTATTTATGGGATAAAGTGAGAGCTACAAAGGTTTACGATGTCCCTTGAAATATAAGTCTGATTTCTTTTAAATATTCAAAGTCTTTCAAGCTTGAGATGAGAACCAATTTGGATTTAAAATCAGTGTTTTTCAGAGTGATGGAGGTGGTGAGTTCACAGTAACATGCTGCGGTAACATTTGCAATCTCATGAAATCCGATACTTCATCTCTTGCCCACACACACCTCAACAAGATGGCTTAGCAGAGAGGAAGCATATGCACAATGAGGAGCTTGGTTTGTCAATGATGTTCCACAGTGTGATGCCTCAGAAGTTATGTGTTGAAGCTTTTTCTACAAACAATTACTTCACCAACTTACTACCATCTGCAGCATTGGATAAGAAGTTATCACCTTTTGAGAAAATACTAAACAAAGCACTATTGTACTCAGAGCTAAGGAGATTTGGTTGTGCATGTTATCCTACCTTGAGAGATTATGCAGCACATAAATTTGATCTCAAATCCTTGAAGTGTGTATTTATGGGATACAGCGAGAGGTACAAAAGGTTTTTGATGCCTCTTTCCCACTACACGACATGTTTACATAAGTAGGCATGCTATTTTTGATGAACACACCTATCTTTTTCAGATACTTACTCTAAGGTTCATCAATACTCAAAGGCACCTTTGTGTGGAGCATGGTTTCAGAGTATACAACCGCCTCAAATCCGCACTCCAACTGCAGCGGGACCTGTAAAGAAACTGACTCCTGAGACAACAAGACAACAGACTCAGACACTTGTTCCCATCAGAGTTGTTTCTCTCTCTACAATACATTACCTTAGTTTAATTCAAATATGGCTTAGTCAACTTTGTCAGAGAATACATTCTCAGGATCACCTATGACAGGTTCACATAACTCATTTCAGATTAATGAAGAAGGGGATCTTTTGCTACATCATCTCAAATACAAGCTGAAGCCAATGCACATTCTCAATTGTTTGTACCTGCAGTTTCCAACACTCACCTTATGGTTACAAGAGGAAATCAGGCATCACAAAGCCGAACAAGAGATATGTGTTGTTCAATAGTATAATAGCCTATCAAGAACCAAAGATTGTCACAACTACTTTAAATGATGAACACTGGAATGAGGCAATGACAGAGGAATATGAAAAATGCACTGAGACAAATACTTGGTCTCAGTTCCCTATAAATCAGACGTGAAAGTTATTGGTCACATGTGGATTTCTAAATCAAAACTGGATGAAAATGGTATACCAAAGAAGAGAAGAGCTGGACTCGTAGCAAAGGGAAATCACCAGGAAAAGGGCATTGATTACCTTGAGACTTATATCCAGTGGTAAACACTCCTAAGGTTCTTCTTGTCTTTCATCTAGCAACAATAATGAAGTGGGTTATCAAACAAATGGATGTAAGCAATGTGTTCTTACATGGAGATTTAAAAGAAACGGTTTACATGCTGCGACCAACTGAATTCATTGATAAAGCACGACCAACAAATGTCTGCGATCTCCACAAATCTCTCTATGGACTTAAACAGTCACCTCGTGCATGGTTTGATAAGGTTAGCAACTTCTTGCTGTAGTTTGGTTTCTTTTGCAACACTGCAGATCCATCCTTGTTCATTATAATAAAGGGTTCGATGTCATTATGCTACTTATGTACGTAGATGACATGGTGATCACTGGAAACAAGTCAGATGCTATGACCATATTACTTCAGGAGCTTCATAAACAATTCAGAATGAAGGATCTTGGTCGACTGCTTTACTTCTTGGGTATATAAGCACATTTTCATGCTTGGGTTTTTTTCTTGACGTAACCAAAATATGTTGAGGATCTATTGGTTCTAGCTGGAATGGATAATTGTGCATCAGTGAACGTTACCAAATCAGTTTAACAGACAAGAAGAACAGTCTCCACCTTTTTCGAATCCAACTTATTTTTGAAGCTTGGCTGACAAGCTTCAATATCTTACCTTAACAAGACCTGAAATCTAATTTGCAGTGAACTATATATGTCAGAAAATGCATTCTCCTTCAGTTACTAACTTCAATAATATGAAGAGAATATTGCGATATATAAAAGGTAATACCACAATGGGAATCTCCCTCAACAACGTGTCTGATTGTATGCTCAGAGCTTATTCAGATAGTGATTGAGCTCGATGTAAAGTCACCAGAAGATCCACCAGAGGTTTCTGTACTTTCCTGGGTCATAACTTGATCTCCTGGTCCATAAGAAAACAGTCATCTGTCTCAAAAGGTTCTACCAAAGCAGAGTATAGAACCATGTCAGAAACGGCTTCTGAAATCACTTGGATGTGTTCAGCATTAAGACAGTTTCACGTACCACTTCCTGACACTCCAAAGCTATTTTTTGATAACCTATCAACTGTTTTATTGAGCGCAAATCCTACATTTCATTCGAAGACAAAACATTTTGAGCTTGATCATCATTACATAAGGGAAATGGTTTCTCTAGATTCTTTGATCGTCAGACATATACCATCACAACAAAAAGTTGCTGACATCATCACCAAATCTCTCCCCATTAATGCCTTCTTGCGTCTGAGACACAAACTTGCTGTAGATGTTCATCTTACACTAAGATCGAGAAGGAGTAATAATGGCAACAAGTTAGAGCTCAAATCCGACACTGTTTCACCACCAATCAATCCATAGTGGAGGCCCAAACTGAAGCAACCCGATCTCAAGAAGTCAGAGCCCAAAACCAGTCAGAAACAACGGTCATCGTCTTTAAAGACTAACGACAAAATATCCTCGGCAACATGTCTGGGAAACACGCTCTCGACAGTACGGGAAAAGAAGCCAACTCACACAATCGATTTGCAGTGCTCTCGTCGTTATCTGAAGAAGAGTAGGACCTCTCAGGTGTCGACATGTGGCACTGAGAACTTAGGGTTTTAGAAGAACTCCCAATCTATAAATAGGAAATGATATAAAATGTCTACGATTAAGCAAATTCAATACAAGAAAAGCTTCAAATTTAATCATGTTTCCTCTTTGTTTTAAAAAGATCTTTGTTGATTTTATGTGTTAAAAATGTTTCCCTATTTATTTGGGTTTAACTTCTAAGTTATTGATAGGAGTAAATGATTATCATTGCAGCCGCGGTGATGACCAAACACATAAAAGCTAGAGAAGTGAACAGTCCAATGGCTAAGAAGCTTGTATTCTTTAGTAACACTAAAATTATATATTTTGAGAATTTGTTAAGAGATTCAGCAGAGGTTCTGCAGTAAGGTGGCGTATACTGTTGTTATTGGTGCGGTGTCAATTGTGGGGTGAAGAGGCTGAAGGTTGTGATGAGGAATGCGGTGACTGTTGTGGGGTGAAGAGGCTGAAGGATGTGATGATCCCAAATAAATAATTTAGGGAGAATATTAAGTTGGTCGGTGGACAATGAGAACTTGGTGCCATTAAGCTATTTAATAATTCACAGAGACAAAGCTTTTTCTCTATAGTTTCATATCCATGGGAAGAATGTATGCTATCTTACATGGTGAGTTTTTTTTTTAATTACGAACCAGTTATTTGATTTGTGAAATTAATGTTCGGTGACTATATTCATCTTCATCTAAGTTCTTGCAGGTTATATATCAAAATAGTTTAAGGGGTAAAGGTTTAGTGTTTAATGTTTGTGATTTGATTCTTAACAAAGAAAAATCAGGAAGAATCCTACTAAATTGAGATTTGCGACCATGCAATGACTCCACTAATATGTATGGTTTTAAGTTAGGATTCTAAGTTTCTTGTGTTGGACTTTAAGAGTTGTGTTAGTCGAATTTAACATTAGAAAATGTCATGTGTATGCTTGTTTGTACATATATACCAATTATCTATTTTTCATTCAAAAATATGTCCATGACATCACTCATTGTAGTTTTTCACTATGGATTTTGTTTCATATTCAATATATGCTAATAATTTCTAAACTTCACTATGAATTTTGATTCATATTTCAGTATATGCTAATAATTTCTAAATATGTTTTGCTTTTGTTGACAAAAAAAAGATCTATTAAACTATTTTTAAAAGTGCAATGTTTGCTTACTTATTTCAAAATATTTCCAGGTATACCTGGTATCCAAATGGATAAAACAACTGGTCAAGTATCCCTAACATATCCACATGAACACTAAAAATGGTCAATATTTCAAAGTTATCTATGTATTGGTCAACCATCCCAACATATCCACGTGGACACTAAAAATTGTCAATATTCTAAAGTTATCTATGTTTACAAAGCTTTACCATGTTATTAATTTCAACAAATGAATTAGTAGTATGGATAATATGATATAAACAACTTATAATAACTTGGTATAGCATTTTTTAGACTAAAAGAATGATGATCTATATAGTAAGTAACATTAAAATACTCGATTCCTACCAATCAAAATCATTAATCTATGTTTTTTTTCTTGGTATGTATTTTAGATTTCTATATCATCTCGATCAATTTAATAGAGGAGGACTGCAAACACACTAGAGAATTATTTAATCAAAGACATTCAATTTTGCGATCAGCGATTGAGAGAACATTTGGAAAGTGGAAAGTAAATAGAGAATTTTAGATCATAAGCATCAAAACACATGGTTTGACCAAATGGATAAAGCTAGTAACGACAATGATGACACTACACGAATCCATATCTCATTCACATTGAGATGATTTTGACATTGGCAGAGAAGAAAAGAATATCATACACATGAAGAAGCGGTGATGATCATGGTAGACATATTCAATATATGTCGACTCATATGGAATATATCTACCATGATAGGGCCATAGAAGATTTACATGATTATATCAATAACGAATTGAGTATCTATTACTTTATCAATATTTTTTTTGCTGTATTGATTTTTATTTATTATTTTACAACACTTGAATTTGAATTTATAAAGAAAATTGTTTTAGTTTATAACTATGTTTTTGAAAATATATTTTATAAATACAAATAAAAATTAAATAGTTGTAAATTAAGATGAGTTACATAGTTTAAATTAAATAACTGGTCACAGGTGATAATAAAACGAATAACATAGCAACTTGTCGCCGCAATTAGTAGCACAACAATGAAATGAATGACACAACGACTTCGCCAAGGTCAAACATTCGGCACTGAAACAAAAAATTGTAGCGACATCAAATCGCTGTCACCAGTTGTTGATGCTAGCGATCACCAAACAAACAAGGCTATTTAGAGTGGCATTCAAAAACCCAACATCCAAATCAACCCAGATAGCTCAAAAATAAAACTTTATAATAGATAAAAAAATAACCATTGAGAGTGATGGAGAGAGGAGAAAAAATTTGACCTGAGACAATGTTTCACCATTGAAATTGAACTTATTGAGAATTAAGGTAGACATTTGTCAAATAGAATAGCTAGAAATATGGTAATCACACACAGAAAGAAAATAAGTGAAAAACTAGAGTTATGATATTCATTTGCAATTTGGTTACTGATATACCATGGATTAAACCACTTTTATGCCATAGTATATGTGTTTTTTTTAGAAGTCTATAACATTATTTTGGAATACGTTTTAGAATGTTTTCAGATTCAGATACGTTCTGGAGAACTTTGGTGATTCTAGAGTTTTTTGAGATGCAGAACTGCTCAGACGCGTCAGATGTTTAGCTATGGATGGAGACCTTCCCACCATTAGATTGATCTCAACTTTTGACAAAAGATATATATTTGAGTTAGATTTCTAATGCCACTAGTTTGAGGTAAATCAGCATTCTGTAGCAGAGGTTATGCCCATTTTACTGAAGATTAGTCAGTCAACCTCGCGAGGGGAAGCTGTCAAGAAGATGAGTAATTGCCGATCAACGGTGCAGACCTATTGTCGATCGACGATGATTCCAGAATGCGGGGCCAAGTATATTTCAAGACCGACTTAAGCCCAGAAGCTACCACAAAATTTCAGAATACCTATGAATGACCTAAAACCCTATTTATATGTTTTCTAAGCCATTGTTGACGACTACGCTTTCTATACTTTATTTTATTCATACTTCTTAAATTATGAGAGAAAGGAGGAACTCTGTAAGAGTCCTTCTGGAACTCCTTTGGATTTTGTTTATTATTGCTTTATATTTCATATCTATTCATCCATGATTTATGTGACAAGTATCATGTCTGAGTAGATCCACCTGCTAGGTTTAGGTTTTCTAGAGTTTTGATGGATTAGCCAAACGATAGAATTTCTAGGGTGTTTATTGTATCCCTCAAAGGATTATTATTACTGCTTCCTTATAGAGTAATTAACTAGAAACCTGATCATAGGATTTTTAGGCTCATGCGAGAGCATGGTCTATTACCCGAACTAAATTCTGCTGAGCTAGGTTGTTAAATACATGCGAGAGCTGGTTTAATTAAATTAGTAAACATATCGAATTAGGTTGTAATGCTTGACTTAAGCAATCATCGATCGACACTAGTACAATAGCATCGATCGACAGTCATTCCGAGTTCACATACGAGAGTTGGAACAAGGACTTAGTCTACATATTAGACTCGCAACGAGAGTTGGTCGTCTTTTACATTAGATATCGAGTTCTAGAATTGATACCTTTAGCTTTTATCCTCTATAGTCCACTTGCCAGAAACCCCATGTCTTGCACCCATCTTTCCATCAAACAAAAAACTCATTGATTTACTTGCTTTATTATTTATTACTTTATATATTATCTGACTTAGTGTAGTCTGAAACTCAAGTCTATTGTGTGAGATATCGAGTCTCTATGGATGCGATCCTTGAGTACTTAATTGATCTCTTGTTTAAGAGAGTTTCTCTTGGGGTAATTTTAGCACATCAAATTTGGCGCCATTGCCGAGGACTCTAATCACCATTAGACTATGTGTAGGATTTCGTCTAGGTTTTTATTTTTAGTTTTACTTACTCTACTCTTCTTTTATTTTGTTTCAGGTACATATATCTTAGTACCATGAAGCAATGAGAAGAGAATTTTTGGGCTCTACAAAGGAGTCTACTGATTCACGCACAATCCATAAGTCTAAGAAGGCAGTCAACACCCTCCAAGCAGCGATCAAAGTGAAGAGAAACGAGTATTGATCGACACCAACACCTCGTCGTCGATCAATACCAACACTATGACGTCGGTCGACATCAACTCCTCGGTATCGATCGATGCCACTAGCGGGAAGACAAAGGAAAATGATAATAGGATATTACAAGATGAAGAAGGTTGCCCTCGCAACAATACATGACAATTGATTAATGCATAGGGTGTTGTGATCCCTGATATTATTGCTTTTTCTGAGATGAATGACTTCAATATGAGCCGTGAATGGTATGATTGGTTAGCTCAGTACCCCTTTCAGGGACTTCCTCAAGAATATCCCGTAGACCTCATCGAAGAACTTGAGAAATTAGTCTCAGAGAGCGAGCGACATGGAATAGCTGAAGATCACATACTCTGCAAGATTTTCCCACACACTCTCTCTCTCTCTCTCTTTAGGAATGCATTTAGCTGGTTCAATCGACAGCAGCCAGGATCTCTAACAGATTGGGAGGATAATAAAAGCACCTTCCTCTACAAATTTCTCACTGATGCTGCAGCATCTTGGCAAATGAAGATTGATGATATGCTGGACATGATGGTTAAAATCCAGGAGAAAGAGCTGATGTTTAAGATTAGTCAGATGTTGGGTGTTGCCTATAGCGAGACGGATGAAGAATGTGAAACGGATGGAGAATATGAAACACTGAATGCTCACGCTAAGAAGCCAAATATGCAGATTCAATAGACAAATGAGGTTACACGGAAAGGTGAGAGCAGAGCAGAATAAGCTGATATTAGTAATCCGACCTCAACATCGATCGACACTAAGACTTCAATGTCAATCGACACCATGACCTAAACATCGATAAACACCACAACCTCAGCATTTATAAACACAAAATCCTATTGTCTATCGACATCTATTAAAACCTCGGAAAGACGAGTTATCCTCATGAAATTGCAGACTTAACATTGAAGTTTGATCAGTCAATTATAGAGGATTTCTTGAAGCTAGAGAATCAGAAATAACCTTGAAATTTGGGTCGGGACTTGGAGATGAAGCTTGATGACGATCAGGACACTTCGGGAAAAGATATGGAGAAGTCACCAAATGCTAACATCAATTGACACCAATGGGATGCTATTGATCGACACCGCCCACCCGGCATCGATTGACACTCATTGCTGGAAAAACAACTAGGCTAATGATTGAACCAGGACCGATTGAGGAGAGAATGCATGTGTCTAAGACCTCACAACTTACTGTCCACGAACATCCGAGACCACCTATATGTGCTGAAGAAGTTGTTGGGTTTCACAAAAGAGTGAAAATGATACATGACCCTATGAAGTTTGTGATTCCCAACACTGTTTTTGAGGTTGAATTTCTTATTCCACCTGATGGAAGTGTGCATATGGATCCCTACATTGAGGTATTTGATGATCCTTAGCATACAAGTGTTTCTCAGAGAAGATTGAGGTATGGAGGTGACGTCGACCAAGGACCATTGGTCACAACATCGATTGACACCACCATTATTGAATCGATCGACACCCACTATTTAGTAAGTTTTAAATTTTGTTTTACTTTCATTTATTACTGATTTTTCGTTTTTCCTTTTATTCTGGTAAAAAAGATCTGAGGAAGATAGTCTGCACATAGCATCGACCGACACCTGATCAATGTCGATTGACAGAGCAAACCGAGCATCAATAGGCAGAGACAACCGAGCATCGATCGAAAGAGCAAAACGATAATCGATTGATCGTCACTTAAATGTGTCGATCGACGGTCACCATCAGCAAGCATGTATATCATTTTTTCCTTGTTAAATTTTCTCCTTATGATTTATTTTCTGCACCAATCCCAGACTGTATAATACTGGAGAAACTGTTGTTTACGTCTGAGGGAGGTATTACTAATATTGCGTTTTATTTTGAGTTTTATAGAGTTTAAAACTGGTTTTTATAAATAAAAAGGGTATAAACTTCCACGAGTACAAGCGGTCAACACTGAAGAAGAAAAATCGGTCGACAATGGATAATGACCCTCGCTCGACACCATCCACCTACCATTGATCGACACTCTTTTACAGAGTCTGGTATCGAGTTTCTCTCTTACGATTTTTACTTATAATTTATCCATCCTAACCAAACCATGACATGATAACACTGGAGACAATGTTATTTAAGTTTCGGGAGGTTCGATGATGCTATTTATTGTTTTGAGCTTTTATTTTCTTTATCTATATAAGTTTTTCAAAATTTTAATGAGTCAAGAAAGAGATTATGATCAGATTTATAATTTTACTTGTTCACTAACCACTTTATAGCACTATTCTTTGACTTGTTGCTTGCAAAGTGTACTAGAGATACCAAAGTAGATCATCATGCCACTATATCACACTTGCTTAGAAAGTTTGAAGAAACCGAAGCTAATCTCTAGCCTAATATTGAATTATTTACTTACTTTGGGGTTTGGGATACATTGGATCGGATTTCTCCTACAGGTCTGGAAGGTAAAAGTCTGTGTGCTTTTGATTCCCTTTTCTCGCTCTCTTCAGCATCTATAAAAAGAAAGAAAAGATTGAGATGATTTCCTGAGATGCAAAGGGGTTGGTACATTAGGGATGACCCCACTATTCTAATTCAAAGGAATGATCACACATCGTCGAAATCAAAGAGTAGGTACATTACCTATCAACACACTATTTGCCTACACTTTGTAAAGAAAATTCGAAAAGAAGATGGTATAATGTATGCATCATCAGCATTGATCATTGGATTTGAGATCTAAAAAGATTCAGAGAAGAGAGAAAAGAGGGAAGAAATATATCAGAGAAGACTACTACATGTGTGTTCATAACACTTGCAGGGGTAAGAGTCCATGTGTCTTTTGATCGATACTTCCAAGGTAAAGTCTGCACTTTTATTTTATGCAAGAAATGAGGTTAGTAGAGGGGTGAGTCAGACTAGTATTTGCTAAAGTTGCTGGTAAAATGGATTTGGTTGGTATACAAGGATAAAGTATATACAGTTTCTCTAAGATTAGCACTTATTTGATGTGGTTGCAACATAATAGAGGTGATAAGGATAGTTAGAGATATTGTGAACCCATGTGTTCTCAAACCTTTTTTAGATTGTGATATAATGTGTTTTTAGCATACTTTGGTTGTGATTTATTGATCTTTCTCATGCAATTATAGGGTAATTACAACTCTATTTGAGACATTTCAGGTACAAAAGAGGTGGTGAAACTTTAGAGGGAAACATGAAGAAAAAGAGAAAATTTTAACTGTCCCGGAGAACAATCCTAGAGATCAAGCAGAGCCTTGATCCATGCGGGAGATATTTTAGGAAATTGCAGAATCTTTTGGGATTCGCCCTAATTTTATTTCCTCTTCCTTCCAGCCGCCACAAAAGCTATATAGAAGGGGGCACAACCATTATTAGAGACATACTCCTTTCAGCTCGATTTCCTCTCATACTTTTTACCAAAAACTCATTTGGATTCAATACTTTGTAAGGGAGAAAGGAATCTTAACCTTGTTCTCGCAATTAGAGAAGGTTCCTTGAACCCTATTTTTATTTTTTATGGAGTATTATTCAGTATTTTTTGCTGTGTTTATTGTTATGACTGCTGAGTAGTCGATATTGCTAGTTTAGGGTGTTAGGGTGTTAGATTTATTTAAGCTACACATAAATAAATTGCATGTTCATTGATGGCCTTTATTATAAACCTAACTTAATGCTAGCATGAATATGATCACTTATGTTAGATCTACGGTTTTATCTATTCATTAACCGTGTTATAGATTGCCTGAACTGTTTAGAATAGATATTATATCCCTAATCAGCGAAAGTAGATATTAGGGTGTAATATGAACTGAATAGACCTGATCGTTACTGTTCATAGACAAAACTCGGAACAAGCGACAACTTAGTCTCCGGGACTGTTCTGTGAAAGGAACAGGCGCCACGACAGTGGGCTGTTCTAGCATTTGTTCTATGTTCTGGGCTTGTTCTTAATTTGAACTTGAATAACTGTGTGGCTTAATGATATCTAACACCTGTTTAAACACCCTAGGCTAGCTTTCCTCCAAATTTAAAACAACTCAAACCGTACCTTGATCTCTGTTATTCTTACCTTGTTCTCTGTTAAATCTGAAAGCTTTAGATAAGCAATTAAAACTCTTAAGATATAGTGTAAAACGGTCCTCCCAAATTGAATCTCAAGTACAACAACTACAAATGTTAACTTGACAGTAGCAAGATCCAATTTTTAGTGTATCAAGTTTTGGCGCCTTTTCGACGGTGACCAACTTTTACCTATATTTTCTTGGTTTTATACTTTGTCTAAGACATCTAACTTGCTCTATTTTCTTGTTTGCAGGTGATGTTTTAGGTGTATGTCAGTAGAAATACTCAAAGCTACACCTCAAGTCCATTAATCATCCTCAGCAATCAAGAACTCTCAAGATTAGAAAGGAACAACCGAACTCAATCAAAACCTACTTACACCGACATAGGTGATCATAACAATGAGCATGATCTCACTGCTGCAATGGCCCTGATGCAACAGCAGATGCAGCAGATGCAACAGGCCTTGCAAGCTCAACAAGCGGCTGCTCAGCATCAATAGAAACATGAGCAACCAACTCAGATTGGAGAAATGAATCTTCCTCGAAACTTTCCAACCACTCGCTCAACCATTGTTCCTCCACCCTGTGCTCCGAAGGATTTGAGATCAAGGCTTCCATGATCTTTCTGGTGCAGAGAAAGGTGTTCCATGGTCTCCCGGCAGAAATACCGATGGAACACATCGAAGTCTTTGAGGAGATAGCGCTATGACTCGTTCAAACGGGATTTCACCTGACTTTGTCAAGTGTATGTTGTTCCCGTTCTCTCTTACCGACAGGGCATCAAGGTGGTTGAAATCACTGCCTACTGGCTCTCTCACTTCATGGGAGCAAATTTGAGCCGCCTTCTTGAGTCACTTCTACACCAAGGCAAAAATAGCTGCTCTTAGGAACAAGATCTCCTCTTTCAAGCAGCACTCCAACAGACCCTTTAATGAAGCATGGAAGCGATTCAATGACATACTCAGAGAGTGCCCTCATCACGGGTTTGATTAGGACTACATTCTAGGGATTTTCTATGATGGTGTGGACTAGGAGTTTCGCAATGCCTTGAACTCTGCGAGTAAGGGAGATTTTATGACTCAAACTACTGAAGGAGCGTTTGAGCTGATAAAGAACATGGCTGCTAGCTCAGCCAACAAGAACCTAGAGACTGATCGCTCCAAGAAAGTCAACAGCATTGATGCTCAATGGAAAGATGAACTCACTGCCATGGTTGATCTGCTCCTCAAGAGCAACGAAGATCAAGTCTTATATATGGAGGAAGCTACACCTGAGCATATTGCTAAGGACCAGGCCACAAAAGATGGAAAGAAAGGAGTTGATCACCAGGAAGTGCTCTACATCAACGGTCAACGGTATGTTCAGAACAAGAACTACTACCATAACTCAAACAATAGGAACAACCCCAACCTGCTCTCTTACCGGAGCAACAACGTAGAGAACCCTGGGGATCAAGCCCAAAACAATCAAGCTCAAGGTGCTGCTCAATAAAGAGGATTTCCCCAGAATATTTAGGGAAAGACCTTCGTCTTCAGTCAGTCTCAGAACCGTTTATAGAACCAAGATCAACACCAGAACCAACAGAAGCAGTAGAGCAAACAGCAGACTGCTCCAGCAGCATCAAGCGGACAGCAGGACGAGCTCAAGGTCTTAGGGAACATGATGCATCAGCTGCTCCAAAGTCAATAGGTTCAGGTCAAGGCGTTAAACCATGCTACCACAAAGATCAACAACAGGAAGGACAACATGTTCACCGAGCTGAATACTAAGTATGACACTGTGAGCAGCCACATGAGGCAGATCGATATACAGCTAGCTCAAACAGCTGAAAGTGTCAAAAGGCAGCAAGGGGCACTTCCTGGAAAAAACGATAAGAACCCCAGGGACTGTAATGCGGTTGAGCTGAGAAGTGGAACTCACAGACCCAATACCTAGAAGATTTACTGCAGCTGAAAAAGGAAAGCAGAAAGAGACAAAACAACCTACAGAGGGTGTTCCGGTTGGAGAACAAGGGAGAGAACAACCCTTAGAGGTTGTTCCTGAAGTGGATGTCACACCTACCGAGACTCCTCCTTTTAGAGTCTACACTCCTAAGGTGCCCTATCCTCTGCCAGCAAAGAAATCTCGTAAGGACCGTGAGGAGATGAAGTGTTCAAAATGCTTGAAGAGTTGACGATCAAACTCTATCTGCTTGATGCGATCCAGATGATTCCCTCAATGCGAAGTCTGATGAAAGGATTGATCTCAAGAAAGGTATCAGGGGACAGCGAAGTGATGTTGGTCTCTAAGGAATGCAATGATGTGCTGCAGAACAAGGTGATCAAGAAACTGGGTGATCCGGGCAAGTTTGTTCTCTCGGTCAAGATTGGGAAGACTACTTTCGCCTGTTCTCTATGTGATCTCGGCTCTAGTGTCAACCTTATGCCCTACTCTGTTGCTAAGTGTCTAGGGTTTACCAAGTTCAAGCAGACCAGGATCTCTTTGGTGTTCGCTGACAGATCGATCAAGCTGCCAGTGGGTGTTCTCGAAGATCTCAATGTCCAAATCGGCAATACTAAGATCCTAGCCGATTTTCTGGTTCTAGAACTTGATGGAGAACCCAGAGATCCACTCATCTTGGGACGTCCTTTCCTCTGCACAGCTGGTGCAATCATCGACGTGAGGAATGGGAGGATTGCTCAAGAGACCAATGTTGGATGGGCAAAATTTCACTGTGGATGAAGATAATGATGTGTTGGAACCTCAAGAAGGAATGATTGAGGAAATCCTAGCCGATAATTCACTTGAAATCGCATTGATCAAGGCTGAAGCTAAGCAGAACATCTTGAACATAAACGCGGGTGGGTGTCCAAAGGTGATAAACTCCTGCAAAAGCATGGAGAGGATGGTCGCCTATCTGAGCTTAAGGGAAGGAGAACAGGCCAAACCAGCAGGAGCGACTGTTCCGGTCGACCAGCTCAAAGACCCATGAAGCGAGCTCAAGGCTCCGAAAGTTGAGCTCAAGTCCCTACCCACGGGAGTCAGGTATGCATTCCTAGGTCTAAACTACACATACCCGGTCATTGTTAACTCTGAACTGAACAATGTGAAAATTGCCTTGCTCTTGTGTGAACTTAGAAAATATCGAAAGGCATTAGGGTATTCACTAGATGGTATTCCTAGAATTTCACCTGATTTATGCATGCATAGGATACATCTAGAAGATGAATCGATGACTTCTATTGGACACCAGAGGAGGTTAAATCCAAATCTAAAAGATGTTGTAAAGAAGGAGATAATGAAACTTTTAGAGGCTGGAGTGATCTATGCGATCTCTGATAGCAAGTGGGTTAGCCATGTTCATGTAGTCCCTAAGAAAGGTGGAATCACTGTGATAACAAATGATAAAAACGAGTTGATACCTACTAGGACTGTCACTGGACATCGCATGTGCATTGATTTTCAAAAATTAAATGCTGCAATTCGCAAGGATCATTTTCCACTTCCATTCATTGATCAAATGCTTGAGAGATTGCCTAACCATCCGTAATACTTCTTTTTAGATGGTTATTCAGGTTTCTTTCAGATTCCCACCCATCCAAATGATCAGGAGAAGACGACGTTCACTTGTCCTTATGGTACATTCGCCTACAGGCGCATGCCCTTTGGTTTGTGGAATGCTCCAGCAACATTTCAACGTTGTATGATGTCCATTTTCACTGACTTAATTGAGGATGTTATAGAATTATTTATGGATGATTTCAGTGTCTATGGGAGCTCGTTTTCTGTTTGTTTGTCAAAATTATGCAGGGTATTGCAGCGATGTGAAGAGAAGCACTTGGTGCTCAATTGGGAGAAATGTCATTTTACGGTGAAAGATGGAATAATGCTTTGTCACAAGATTTCTGAAAATGGGATCAAGGTAGACAATGCAAAGATCGAGGTGATGATGAGCATACAGCCACCTAACTCAGTCAAGGGTATCATAAGTTTCTTGGGACACGCTGGTTTCTACAAGAGATTCATCAAGGATTTCTCGAAAATCGCAAGACTACTCACGAGGTTGCTCTGCAAGGAGACCAAGATCGACTTTGACACCGACTGCTTGACCGCGTTTCATACGATCAAGGGTGCCCTAATCAGTGCTCCGATTGTGCAACCACCAGACTAGGACCTTCCCTTTGAGATCATGACAAACGCTAGTGACTTCGCAGTGAGAGCAGTGTTGGGTCAGAGAAAAGATAAGAAGCTGCATGTGATTTATTATGCGAGCATGACCATGGATGAAGCACAATGTCGCTATGCAACCACTAAGAAAGAGCTCTTGGTGATTGTCTTTGCCTTTGAGAAATTCAGATCCTACTAGAGCTGGACCCGCTCACCGAGAGGGTGTTAATTTAAATCTTGTTTCGTGATATATTTATATGTTTATACATGATGATATACTATATATAAAAAATATACTATATATCTTGACTAATTAGAAATAAATATAGGTAAACGAATGTAATATGGTTATTCATTTGTAAATGTCAATTGTATAATAAAATTTATATCCCGATAAAAATAATGTCATTTGTTTACATATGAGTTTTTGTCAATTAATAAAAGAATTAGTTTGAATATTTTTAACAAAAGTGTAATATTATTTCTACATTATTCATATATCTTATTAAAACTTAGCACATGAAATCTATAAAATAAATTTTTACTTTTGTTTTTATATTTTGTTTAATGATGTTTTTAAACATATAAGTTATTTGAATACTTTTAGGTTCATATGAACCTACCCTGATGTTTTGTTTATATATTATATATCTAGACTAATATATCTAGACTAAACTTTTAGGTTCATAGGTTATTTGATATGAACCTTTCGGTTTAAAATGAGAAAAAAAACAACATACCTTGATCTTAGAGAGAGATTATGGAAAAGATGAGAGGTTTTTGAGTTTGTTTTTGAGTTTGTTTTTGAGAAATGAAGATGGAGAGTTATATAGAAAAGAAAAGTGTAAAAGTGTGTTGATTAAGCATTCTTTGGAATATTCTAGATAAACAAAATTATTACTAAATATTTTAAAAATCGTGTATTATATATATTTAAATTAGATATTGCTATATTTTAGTTCTTGACCAAAATAGTTAATAAAAATAAGAATAAGAATATTCGATGAGTATATTTAAAATCTTTATGCAATATTGCTAACACCAATATTTGGTAAGATAATAAAGTCCTCACCCTCATGTATATAACTGTTTTGTAATCTAATTTGTATTCCTACGAATTATATATAAGAAAATCACTAATCACTAATATAGTTTGAAAAACTATATGGCATTATAATAATGATTTAGCCAAGTTGTGAATATTATATATAGTTGGTTAAACCTCGGTTGATGTAAAACCAAATATTATGATAGGGCATTTATATAGTTAGCTTAAATCTCGTTTTTTAATTAGGTCAAATTTTATAAGATTTTGCCTGATGGAGAGGTTACAAATGAATTGAGTATATATTCTTTATAATATTATTGATAGTATTTATATATATAAAAGTCTAAATTTAATTTCGAATGTAGTATATTATAAGAATCAAATTTGAATAGGATTTCCATAATATTATAGTTGACGTCGGTTTGGTTTAAAAAAAAGAATCGCTTGATTTTAGGAAATACAAAACAAAGATTGCTTGATTTTCATATTTTATTAATTAGAGTTTGATTTGATTTCAAAGGAATAATCACTTGGTTTTAGGAAACAAAAAAATTCCCAAAATTTTAGATATATATTCGGATTGGTTTGGTTTGATTCGTGATCCACATTAGACCGGTTTAATGGCAATTCGGATAATTCGAAAATAAAATAGATAGCCAAGGCAATCTATTATTTCCCTTGTTTCCAAACACTATTAATTAGCAAAGAAAACAAATTAAATCCGAATTTGTTGCAACATTTATTGTATATTTAATGAAATAATATTTAAGAAAACGATAACATTTAATTAAGTATGATTTATAAAACCATTAAAATATATAGATAAGAGGGAGATGTGAATTTGCAAGTTATTTTTGAAATAAACTAAGAAAAGGAAATATGTTTATTAATTGGATAAGACAATATTCCTAATTAATAGCTTCATTTAAATCATTCCTGTAATAACTCGGTCATGTCTAGGCATTCTCACTTTTGTACTTCTGTTTTAATAATATAGATTTGGTTGGCTCCAAGGTGATAGTACACACTTATCATGCAGCCTTGAGGTACTTGTTGACAAAGAAAGACGCAAAACCACGTTTTCTGAGGTGGATCTTATTGCTCCAGGAGTTTGATCTAGAAATTAAAGACAAGAAAAACATTGAGAATGATGTTGCAGATCACTTGTCCATAATGAAAATCGAGGAACAAACTGCTCTCGATGAAGGTCATCCTGTGGAACACGTGTACTCGATCAACCTATGCGGATCAAGGGAAACCCTGCTCTCCGATGCTCGTTCCCCCGACCCAGAACAATTCGTAGCAGCGATCAAGAAATGGTACCCAAATCTGCCATGGTTCGCTGAGATTGCAAATTACTTAACTGCTGAGAAAGAGCCCTTGGAGTTTGCTGGTAATGAGAAAAAGAAGTTCTTGAGAGACGCTCTCCATTACTTTTGGGATGAGCCATACCTATATCGACATTGCAAGGACGGAGTGTTCAGGAGATGTGTAGCTGAAGCAGAGATTCCAGAGATACTACATCACTGCCATGGTTCTTCCTATGTTGGGCACTTCGCGACGTTCAAGACAGTTTCTAAGGTACTTCAAGCTGGCTTTTGGTGGCCAAGGATGTTTAGGGATTCTCACGTCTTCATCTCAAGGCGTAACGCATGTCAAAGACAAGGGAGCATCAGTAGGAGGAACGAGATGCCTCAGAATTTCATCTTGAAGATCGAGGTCTTTGACTGCTGGGGAATAGACTTCATGGCCCCCTTTCCTAAGTCATTTAAGAATGAGTATATCTTGATCGCGGTGGACTATGTGTCCAAGTGGGTTGAGGCGCTGGTCAGCCCCACAAACGATGCTAGAGTGGTGGTCACGATGTTTAAAACCATTATCTTTCCAACGTTTGAGATTCCTAGAGTGGTTATCAGTGATGGAGGCATTCATTTCATCAATAAGGTTTTTCAAGGTTTGTTGAAGAAAAACGGTGTCAAGCACAAGGTAGCAACCCCTTACCATCCACAGATCAGTGGTCAAGTCGAGGTCTCAAACAGAGAGATCAAGAGCATTCTTCAGAAGACAGTGAGTCCAACGCGTAAGGATTGGTCGCTCAAGCTAGACGATGCTCTCTGGGCATACAAAACATCCTACAAGACACCTATCGAGAACACGCCCTACAATCTGGTCTATGGTAAATCATGTCACCTACCTGTAGAGCTCGAGTACAAGGCAGCCTGGGCTCTGAAGTTACTCAACTTTGACATCAAAACTGCAGCACAAAGGCGTTCCATTCAGCTCCACGAGCTAGAAGAGATTATGCATCTAGCCTATGAAAGCTCCAAAATCTACAAATAAAGAACGAAGGCGTATCATGATAAACGGATCATCAACGGGAATTTTGCACCAAATGACCTTGTTCTGCTGTTCAACTCAAGGGTTAAGTTGTTCCCTGGTAAGTTGAAATCAAGGTGGTATGGCCCCTTCACCATCAAGGAAGTCAAACCCTATGGAGCTGTTGTATTGTTGGACACGAGAGGAGGTGAGTTCGTTGTGAATGGTCAGCGCTTGTAGCCATATCTTGCTGACACAAGCATCGCAGAAGGTGAAGAAATTCTCTTAGGCGATTCCTCTTCCCCTTGATCCTCCAACCCAAGTAAAGCTAATGACTTAAACTAATTGCTTGGTGGGAGACAACTCACTGGTAAGTGTGTATATAATTTAGGTTTTCATTGTTACTAGTTTTTGTTTTTGTTTTTATTAGTTTTAGGATTAATCAAGAAAACCCCGAGTTACCACATTTGGAGAACAAGGCAATTCAGAAGAACAAGGTGACCCTGTTCTCTGAGGTTGTTCCCTGCCAGATAAGTGACTCAAAAAGAGTCTTTTCGAGGAGGGGTCCCTCTATTTAAACCTGTCACCCCGACCTTTCTTCTTCCCCATCGCGATTTCACCCTATTTTCGGTCAAAACCCTAAGTTTTTTTATTCTCAACCGTTTTGAGTAATTTTAGGCTAATTTCAACAACTTTTCAAGATCTATCAATCTGTGGAGTTGCCTCAGTCGATTAACAAGGTAAAAACGCGAAAAACTCTCTCTTTCCTCACATGCAATCGCGGCGAAAGGGAGTTCATTCCCCTCACTTCTATTGAACTTAACTAGAGGATTCTAGGTTGTTTAATCCAGGGTTTGTCATTTCCTATTGTAGATAGGTTTAGACTAGAAGTTGGTTTGTTGGCATGTTGAAATCAAGAGTATTAGGGGTCGGTTGGGTAGCGATTTTGAGGCGTGTTTGATGGGTCTTTTGAGGCGTGTTTGATTGATGTCTATACATGTGTTTGAGGATGTTCAAATGATATCATGACCGTGAGTTGAACTCTTAATTGACTTGGATATCATCTAGTGTTTTCCCTTGCAGATGCCTCCAGGAATGAAGAAAGCCTGCATCAAGGGATCTGTGGCTGCTCGCGCCTCATCCTCTCATGTTCCAACTCCCCCACCAAACCCGATGAACGCGACCTACCCTTACGTTTGGAGAAGACTCAGATCGACATTTCTGATCCGAGAATCCCGGAGCACTCGACGGAGGTTTGGACTAAGGAGCATTCGCGTATGTACAACGCGTTTCTGGACATGACCATTGCTCCCACGTGTACTCTCCACTCAGGGGATCTCAGCACCCTTGGCCTCGCTGAAGATGCTCATGTCATGCTTAACGCAATGGGCTTGAGCGAGCTCTGCCTCAAGGAGCACCCCTTGTACCCTGATCTTGTTCGACAGTGCTTGGCCTCCTGTGAGATCACCTATGATGACCCTGAGCAACCGATCCTCGACACCGCCTACTTCATCTTCTTCGCCTCAGGGAAGAAGCAGACGCTCTCCTTGGATGACTTCAATGGGGTCTATGAGATCGATAGCAACCCAAAGGATCTCCACTTCCCAAAGAAGTTCGCACCAACCCAGAAACTTTGGGAGCTCATAGCTAATGGGGAGTACAAGTCGCATCAGCCTATCAGTCTGTCATCCGCAACCCTACGTTGAGGATCGTCGCGAAGACCTTGGGCCACCTCTTGTTCGATAAGGAGACCACTACCAAGGTCTCAAACAGGGAGTTGCAGCTGCTCTACGTGGGAGTTCGTGATGAGATCTTAGCTGCCAAGGCTCGGATCCCCCAAGCCGAACCAAAGACTAAGTCGGGCTTCGTACTTGCTCAGATGTTCATGGACAAGAAGACCAGAGTACTGCCCAAGGGAGGAAAGGGATTGACTGAGCGTTGCGGTAGCATGCTCACGCCCCTGTTTGAGCACCTCGGCCTTGATCTCACTACCTACAAGGTAAACGCCACCCCGAGTTCATTGACATCCCCTACCTGATCCCCTGCGGCATCCTTAGAGATGAGCGGACATACAACTTCTACGATCGTGATGGTAGCGCTCTTTTCAGCTCCCTACCTTAGCCTGACATCACGAGCCTACACATCTGGGAGAACATCGAGTTCCTCCCCGCTTCTGAGCTTCTTTGTGCTGATCCACGTGTGGCCACAGTTGATGCGACTATGGATGATGTAGAGGATGTCACTCCGGTGGATGAGTATGATCTGGGTCCCTTGGTGGATGATGCGAACTCAGACACCTACAAGCATTGGATGGTTGCGTCCCAGCGCAAGAACAACAACCTCATGAAGAGGATACTCCGCGCAGTGACATGGGGCTGTTTCCAAACGCCGATCAAGACGGAGGGAGCAAGCAGGGGAGCTCAAGTTGCGCCATCACCAGCAGGAGAGTGAAGGGGCAGGAACAGGAGGTATGCTGGTCAGTCAGACAGCGAAGAGACGAACTGAATGCCCTGCCCTACCATCTATCCCATTGTCTTATCCATTTTGAACTCTTTTATTTTTCTGTTGTTTTATTTGGCTTTCCTTGATTTTATTTCACACCAGAGACAGTGTGAAGTAAGTCTGGGGGAGGCACTTATGTGTGTGCTTTGCTACTTATTTGCTTCTATCGAGTCTGCTAAGATTTATTGAGTCAGTCCAAGCCTGTGGGAATTAGGACCCTATTTTCATTAACCTCTGTGTGCTTTTAGTTATCTTATCCAGTGACCTTAGCAGTGATGAAAAACCTACACTTGGACCTGGAACACCCTGACATTATCACTTTGTTCTCCAGAAGCCCTCTGCTTGTAATGGTACACCTGTATAACTTAACTCCATCTAACTTAAGCCTAATTTTGACTGAAATGCTTAGAATGATCATCACTAGAGCAGGAAAACGAGATCACACTCATGACTCCTTATCCTTTCATCCATCTTGTTGTTCCTGAGTGGCTGGCTCATCTTTAGCTGGTTCCCACCCTAAAACCCATAACCTTCATTCCACCTTCATGCATTATGTTATTATAATTGTCATATGTGTAGAATTGTGCAAAAAGGTCGGAGAGGAAAGGATCAACGCAGCCTTAACTCGTTTTTGCTGCATTGAACCACTGATTCGATCAAGGGTGAAGAGAACAAGATAGTCGATGAGAACAAGCTAATCAGAAAGACCATCCGACTGTTCTCTGAAGTAAGGAGCAAGGAGACCTAGAAAATCAAAGAAAGGCATCAAAACCATCAGAGGCACCAAACATATCTGTAAATACCCTCTCTCATCATCTTCCTCATTATTCAGTAAAAAGCGTTATCTATTCTCATTGATGATTGAGAGAGGAAGAAACATTTTCTCTGATTGGGGGAAAACATATCGGCGGGGAACAAGTTTGAGAGATCAAGGTGGAGAGAACAAGAAAAAATAGTTAAGCTGTGGAGATCAATGGATCCATCCTCTCTTACAATTTTGTGTGATCCCCTACATTCCTCTACAGAAAATGGTAACCACTAAAACTTGCAGCCCCACAAATAGGAAAAGCCTGGTCATACCTAGCGTCGTATACCATGTCTAGTGCTATGATAAGATATGCTCATGCCACCCTTAATTTGAATATAAGGAGTTTTGTTAGAAAGGCGTAACATTGGAGGTTTGACAAACAGAGTATGGAGCCGATTTTGAACAGCAGTCAGGGGTGTTCTGGTAAGGGTGTGCGGTCCTAGGTGCACAGCTTGTATGGTTCAGAGATTTGTGGCTAAAGAATGGTTACTGAGAATATGAGAGTTCCCACACCTTGAGTCTTGTCTAGCCTGTTCTAATGCTTAAAATTGTTTGAGGACAAACAAAGATCTAAGTCTGGGGGAATTTGATATAGTGTGTTTTTAGCATACTTTGGTTGTGATTTATTGATCTTTCTCATGCAATTATAGGGTACTTACAGCTCTATTTGAGGCATTTCAGGTACAAAAGAGGTTGGGAACTATGGAGGGAAACATGAATAAAAAGGGAAAATTTGAATTCTGTCCCGGAGAACAATCTCAGAGATCAAGTAGAGCATTGATCTCCGCGGAAGATATTTTAAGAAACTGCAGAATCTTTTAGGATTTGCCCTAATTTTATTTCCTCCTCCTTCCAGCCGCCACAAAAGCTATATAAAAGGGGGCACGACCATTATTAGAGACAGGCTCCTTTCAGCTCGATTTCCTCTCATACTTTTTAGCAAAAACTCATTTGGATTCAATACTTTGTAAGGGAGAAAGGAATCTTAATCTTGTTCTCGCGATTAGAGAAGATTCCTTGAACCCTATTTTTAGTTTTTGATTTATGGAGTATTATTCAGTATTTCTTGTTGTGTTTATTGCTATGACTGCTGAGTAGTCGATATTGCTAGTTTAGGGTGTCAGGGTGTTAGATTTATTTAAGCTACATATAAATAAGTTGAATGCTTATTGATGACATTTATTCTAAACCTAACTTAATGCTAGCATGAATCTGATCACTTTATGTTAGATCTAGGGTTTCATCTATTCATTAACCGTGTTATAGATTGCCTGAATTGTTTAGAATAAGTATTATATCCCTAATCAGCAAAAGTAGATATTAGGGTGTAATATAAACTGAATAGACCTAATCATTACTATTCATAGACAAAACTCGGAACAAGCGACAGCATAGTCTCCGGGGCTGTTCTCTGAAAGGAACAGACGCCACGACAGTGGGCTGTTCTAGCCTTTGATCTATGTTCTGGGCTTGTTCTTAATTCGAACTTGAATAATTGTGTGGCTTAATGATATCTAACACACGTTTAAACACACTAGGCTAGCTTTCCCCCAAATTTAAAACAATTCAAACTCTACATTGATCTCTGTTATTTTTACCTTGTTCTCTATTAAATTTAAAAGCTTTAGCTAAGAAATTAAAAATCTTAAGATATAGTGTAAAACGGTCCTCTGGAATTGAATCTCAAGTACAACAACTACAACTGTTAACGTGATAGTAGCAAGATCCAATTTTTAGTGTATCACTTTGCTTGAGGACAAACAAATGGATAAGTCTGGGAGAGTTGATATACCATGGATAATACCACTTTTAGGCCATGGTATATGTGCTTTTTAGAATCTATAATATGGTTTTGAAGTATGTTTTAGAGTGTATCCAGGTTCAGGCACGTTCTCGAGAACTTTGGTGATTTTGGAGCTTTTAGAGATGCAGAACTGCGTAGATGCGTCAGATGTTTAGCTATGGATGAAAACCTTCCCACCGTTAAATTGAGCCCATATTTTGACACAAGATATAGGTTTGAGTTAGATTTCCAATTCTACCAGTTTGAGGTCAATCAGCATCTTGTAGAAGAAGTTATGTCTGTTTTACTGCAGAGTGGTCAGTTTGCATCGCGAGAGGAAGCTGTCGAGAAGATGAATAAATGTCGATCGATGACGCAGCCCTAGTGTCGATCGACGGTGATGCCATAACGCGGGTCTGGTATATTTCAAGACCGACTTAAGCCTAGAAGCTACCACAAAATACCAGAATACCCATGGACGACCTAAAACCATATTTATATATTTTCTAAGCCATTGTTGACGGTTACGCTTTATTTTATTCATTTTTCTTAGATTAGGAGAGAAGGGAGAAACTCTTTCAGAATACTCCTGAAAATCCTTTGGATTTAGTTTAATTATTGCTTTCTATTTCATATCTATTCATCTATGATTTCTATGACAAATTATAAGTCTGAGTAGATCCACCTGCTAGGTTTAGCTTTTTTAGGGTTTCGATAAACAATAGAATTTATAGGGTGTTTATTGTATCCTTCACAAGATTGCTCTTATTGCTTGCTTATAGAGTAATTAACTAGAAACATGATCATATAATAGTTAGGCGCACACGAGAGCATGGTCTATTACCCGAACTAAATCTTGCTGAGTTAAGTTGTTAGATACATGCGAGAACTGGTTTAATTAACTTGGTGAACATATCAAATTAGTTCGTAATGCTTGACTTAAACAACCATCGATCGACGCTAGTCCAATACCATTGATCGACGGTCATTTTGAGTTCACATACGAGAGTTGGAACAAGAACTTAGTCAGTAGACTATACTCGCAACGAGAGTTGGTCATTTTTTTACATTAGATATCAAGTTCTAGGATTTATACCCTTAGCTTATATTCTCTATAGCCCACTTGCCTGAAACCCTAAGTCTAGCACCCATCCTTCCATCACAACAAACTCCTTGATTTACTTGCATTATTATTTATTACTATATATATATCTGACCTAGCGTAGTCTGAAACTCAAGTCTATTGTATGAGATATCGAGTCTCTAGGGATACGATCATTTAGTACTGCAATCGATCTCTTATTTGAGATAGTTGGTATTGAGGTAATTTGAGCACACTTGTTACATAATGATAGTTTCATCCTTCTAACATTTTAATTATTTTTTTGGCAAAATTGTTTTGTTACAACATTGAAAAATCAGCGACCTAAATTTTGAATCGCCATGCTAACAATCAATTATTGCGTTCTGTCGTGGGATATGACACACACATAACCAAACAAAAACTAAATGTGGACACTGGCTGACGGTACACATGCCTAGGCCTGGGCATTCGGGTCCTTGGGTCAGATTCGGATCGGATCTTTTCGGGTTCGGGTCTTTCGGGTCTATGAGTTTAGGACCCAGTAGGTAATTTGAATTTTTCGGTTTGGGCTCGGTTCAGGTCTTGTCGGGTCCGGGTCGGTTTGGGTCTTAGATAGTTGGACCCAATAGGGTAATTTGAATTTGTCGGTTCGGGTTCGGTTCGGTTTCGGGTCGGGTTCGAACCGGGTCTTGTTCAAAAAATACCCAAAACACACAAAAAAATCCTGAAAATATTTATGTTTGTTGGTGTAGTGGTTTGTGAGTTGTTTTTCTTTCTAGAAATAACATGTTCGACGCATAAAAATACATTTATCTGATTTTTTTTCATTTAAACCAATTTTTTTATTCAAACCGATTAATTACTTTAGGTGGCCGATTAGTAAGCACCCAAATTTTTGAATAAAATCTAATTATACTAAAATTTCGGGTACCCATTGGGTTTCGGGTTCGGATCAGGTCGAGTCCAAGACCCGCGAGTCCTCCACATCACGACCCAATAGGGTAAACTTGTCGGTTCGGTTCCTACCCGAACCCGGATTTTTCGGGTCGGTTTCGGGTCGGGTCTTCGGGTCCGGGTAAAATGCCCATGCCTACACATGCCCATGTTGTTACAAAAGATATTTACCGAAATATCAATTTTATGTAACCAAACTATTCTCTTACATCAAAAGGTTATTATATCTTTCAAGCCAGAAGTGGTCTAGGGAATCCATACCAAAATAGAACAACCAACAAAACTAAATTTTTATGAACTGTTTGTGCAGTCTTGGCTAAAGTGATTGATGTCCGGTTTTGTGCCTTTGGTACATGAATGATCTTGAAATCCTAGAATCTTCCTTTAATAGATGCAAACTCTCTAACTCTGTAAAATAACTTGGCCAAGCTCTCAGGTCCTTGATCATCAAAATTATATCCTTGCAATCTGTTTCGAAGTACTAACATGACGTGTGTTGGATCATATTCTCCATTGCCCAAATGAGCGTATCTAGCTTAGAATATAACAGAGACAATCATCTCTCGTTTTTCCTCAACCCAATGAGTTGTTCCTTTCCATTTTCATCCAGCCATAGTCATCCATTACCACGATGTGATTCTGCAGTCCAAGAGCCATATACCAAAAAAATATTTTGTAAGCATAAGGCTTGAGTATTATGAGTCTGGTGTTGTGGAATTACATCATCACTTGTCTTTGAGTTCGCCTCAAACCAGGCATTACATTCACTCTAGGCATGTCTAATCAGTTCCATCGTATCCCGTGTTATTCCTCTGAACAGCTTACCATTCCTGGCTTTCCAGAGATATCAGGGAATCCATGGATATGGATATCTGTCTAACTCTAGATCTTCTATTGCATTCTTTCTCCGGAATTGATAATATGTATTTGTGTAAACACTTTATATGAGAAAAATATCAGGACATGATGGTGATGAGGCAAGGGCCCATGTTTGTAAAATAAGTGGACATTCAAAAATCACATGATTCACTGGTTCGTCAGCTTCTCCACATCTTCGATAGTGATTTTCACATTGCATATGAAGGCGTGTTAAACTCATGTTACCGCTAGACAACTAATGCCATTTTCCATATTAAGTGTCTCAATTTTTGTGGAGCATTGATTTTCCATGCATGAGCATGTAATTTTGTTATATTGGACTCATATACCATTTCATCAGAGGATTGATATAGTATATTTCTTTCCACCCAATATCTTGATTTTACGATATATAGCTCACTCTTGGTATAATTCCAACTATATTTATGATCTCTATTGTATTGACTTATGGCCAGACTCCGAATAATATATCATCTTGAGCCACATATTGCTATAATGTTCCAAACCTTGGGTGTAGCATGTATGAAACCAGATGCCATCATTCGTGGATGCATCACTGGTACAATTGGTCTAGCTGGCCTAACCGGGATTGTAGGGATCCGTGGATCTTCCCAAACTCGAATTTGATACCCTAAATGTACATATATCTAATCCCCAAAGTCAGTAAAATCCTTGTTTCCATAATCTCATCCAGACGTAAAATGGTAATACATATCATGTTGTTCATAAAATCGAGCATGAGCAACGGTACCTCCCTCAAAGAAATTTTTCAAAAAGAAAGTCTGAGAATTGTATCAATCTCCACAGTTTTTAGCTAGTAAAACTAGATTAAATTCATGGATTAATATGAATCCAATGCCCTCTTCAGGTTTTGGACAGCATAATTTTTCAACCTCGCCAGTGCATTCCTCGATTCAGGGGATTCGAGCTCCACCAAAAGCATGCAATGACACTCGCTAGTTTTTTTCAAATCTCTAGAGGAGGTAGAAATCTTGATATAACATAAGTCGTAGCGCTAATGTTATGGCCAGGAATGGCTTTCCAAAAGAAGCGATGTATTCTCAAAGTTATACAATGACCAGATGCTTTCCCACACGCCTTTACCACTTATATGAATTCATCACATTCACGTGACTCCGTAAAACACTCCAACCCAAAAATATTTCAAAAGACGTGAAAATTCTAAGTAAAAGATCGAGTCCAATTTTATCGGACGAAAAAGAGAAATACTGCAACTTTATAAATGAAACTCGAGACTGAGTACTTAAAATCATGTATTTTACAAGAAAAATATCTTTTACAAAACTTCTAAACATTACCCAAGTTCAAAACACCCTTCCCGATAGTCTTTATAGCTTTGCTCTCCGGTCCACGCAATCATCATTACCTGCACCACAAATGAGGCATGAGTCTACAAAATTACTCAGTGAGGATACTCAAAACCGCTAACATGCAAAAAATCAAATTCCATGTTCCCTTCTAACAACCTAGCAATCCCTTTCTATCAACCTAGCAATCCATTTTCATCTTTTTTACTTAGTTATTTCCCTATTACTGATCCATTTTCATTAATCTGAAACTAACAACCTAACATCTGGTTTCATCATTCCTTTACTTTAGCATTTTCCAACATTCCGACATGCAGGTCCATCAACATGTGGCCGTAGCCAAACATGCGGCCATAGTCAACCTGCAGCCATAGCCCACCTGCGGCCAAAGCCAAACCGGCGACCCGTTGGTTCATTATGGAATGTAGCGAACCTGCGTCCATAACGGGAGAAGCCAAAATATACTTTCCTTATTTAGGTTCATTCATTTATTCCCGTTCTTTCCTTAATGAATTCATCCTTAGTCCATTTCTATAACGTTTTCCAGTTAGCCTACCAATTCTTTTCAAGATAATGTATATGTTCGTTCACATAAACATACAAAATTAAACATATCATCATCACACACAATCTAACATGCAATAATCCTAAAACATTTTATCCTTGAGAACCACCTCGAAGACCGAAGAACGGACTTTCTAAAAAACAAGTTCCCTAAAGCATAATCTCCATCCTACCAAACCAACTAAGACATAAATACTGATCATTAAGATGCCACAAATCACGCCCTCATCTTAGTTGAATCTCTAGAATTTGAAAACTCTGAACTTCGTAGTGTTTCCGACAAAGAACTCTTTAGCTCCTCCTTGTTCGATCCCATTTCTCAAAATTCTCTCTCTACCATCTCTTTACTGTTCTGACTTCTCTCTAACCATGTTTTTCTTTGTTGTGTGTAGAAATGAAAGATGAGGGTCTCTCCTTTTATACTACTATCTGGACTTGTTCACCAAGACAGACATTTAGTGATGTTTCCTTATTTGGTTTGGTCAAAGATCACCATCAATGGCTTGACTTGATCTATATAATTATTTCCTTATCTGACTCCCGCAGATCCGACCTTCCTTTTGTATAATCCCCCAACGATAGCTAGTCAAAATTTTCTTACTTGGAACTCGCATTGACCAGTAGTCGAACATTCGTTAATTAGCCTTGTGGTCTCGATCATTCCTTACGTACACCCCTATCATTTCGTGATCGTTTTACCGTCACTCAGTCCATTTCAAATTGTTCCATGAGCTCACTAAAGATCGGACACTTTGTCAAAGTACAACTTATTCTTCCAATCTTCATGAATATAAATGTTTTCACACTTAGAAAAAAACACTCCTTGATGAATTAAACCTCACAAGATTTATTTCCTTCAAAACTAAAACTACTCCGGGAGCGGGTCGTTACAACTCTCTCCCATTCACATTAATTTTGTCCTCAAATTTAGTCTCGACCAAATATTGAACAACTAGAGACTGAAACAACTTTGGACTCGTTGTATGTATCATGCTTCCACGCACTTCAACCTTACTGGAGCTCATCTTTTGGTTTCCTCCATTCCACTTTCCCTCAATCTCCTCCAACTTGACATTTCATTCCCCCCAACTTTGGTCCAATATAATAGATCTGACCGGAACCTTTCGATACTTGAGTCACCTTCATTGATGCAACCGAATATGCGAATAATAAATTCTTCGTCTAAGTTGCATCCAGAATCCCAAAATGCATGAGCACCACATATTCTCCAATCGTCTGAAGTCAACTTGATCACCTAATTCCTCTATGTGCATTCCAATTATCCATAAAGACCTTCTTTCGCAACATCTTCAGCGATGCATCCAATTCCTTTGCTTCCTTATTCTTCTAGACGAATAGGCAATATCACATTCATAAAATACCTCATTCCAACCTTAGATGTTTCCATGGAAAATCACTCCAAATTAGATTTCACTAACACCAGCAAAGTCATCTACGCTCTTCCTGAACCGCAAAACTTTCCTTGCAGTATGTCGTCCACCATCCTTCACATCCTTTAATGTTACACCATTGAGTGGTTAAACCAACTTGCAGATCTCTATATTAATGGTGATTATTACCCACTAATACAACAAAGTTATTTGATCTTGTTAAGTCATAACCTTTCCTTGATTCGACAAACGCTTTCTTCAGCTACTACACTCATGAACCCAAATCACACTTTTAGATAACTTTACTTGCTTAACTTCCTTGGAAACCTTGCTTCCATAGACATTCTACCAATGCCTCTTTTTGTTCAACTTCTGCATCTGTGATGGTCCTAAGAATAACGCGTACTTGTTCTCGATCATTTGTTCCGTTCTTATAGTTGATACAATTGAAATATCAAATTGCTTCTTCTTTTTTTAACTACCAGCTCTCCTTTTTCTCGTTGTGCTACGTTCACATTTGTCCAATCCATGTTAACTTGACATTGATCCAACTAGTCCATTCCAAGAATCTCTTTAAACCATTTACCTGGTAACACGATCAAGTCATTAAATATGTCTGCACGCTCCACCATCATTGAATAAATGACATGCGATTTGAAAATTTATGCTTTACGACCAAATATGATTTCTTCCTCAAACTCATTCTTATGTAACCAATGTTGGGAAATTACCTACCACACAAAGAATGTAATACCCGTAGTCGGACAAAGTTTCGCTTTCACCACGACCCCACTAACAAGTGGATTGATTTCATCCTTACATCCATCTTTTGTATCCATGGTATCACGTTCTACTTAGATATCTAACCATATATGTGTCCTTGTTTCACTTTGATCGATCCATTCAGCTTCCAGCAAGTGTGCTACACTACCACACGAACATCCAACACTTTATAATTCCATGAGACATTAACTTCCTACATTCTCGACAAGAATTAACTTAGCATCTCTCACAGTCCTAGCTAGTCAGTTAGTCAACCAGAAATCCATATCGACTATTTCTTCGTACCTTCGACCATTGTATTCACCTTTCATTAAAGCTGACATATCTTGACCCATCGCATACGACTTTAAGCATATTTACTAATATTGACTGAACCAACTCGATACATTCATTGCCTACCTTATGTAAAACCCGATAATCGACACTATTTCATCCTTAGCAAGAATAAGTTAGTTTTCACTAACTTCCTGAAAACTTTAAAACACAATTTTGCTTACCCATTTACTAAGCAATTCAATTAAAAACACATACTAAGATATACCTTAGAAACATTATGCAACACATCCTTCGCGCGAGACATGGACCATTGGTTCCTTTCCACCCTTACCCGTAAACCCCATTTTTGGAAAAAAGCCAGCCATGACAGAACTGGCTAGTGAACCCCGCTCGGGTACCATATTAAAACAGCCAACCTATAAATCTTTGAAAACACGTGAAAAATTATAAGTAAAAGATCAAGTCAAATTCTATCGAATGAATATGAGAAATACTGCAACTTTATAAATGAAATACGAGACTGAGTACTTAAAAGCATGTATTGTACAATAAAAATATCTTTTACAAAACATCCAAAAAATTCCTAAGTTCAAAAACACCCTTCCCCCAATGGTCTTTATAGCCTCGCGCTCAGGTCTACACAATCGACATTACCTTCATCGCAAAGGAGGCACTAGCATACAAAATTACTTAATGATGTGATACAATCCTAAGCTATCAAAGGCTGTATGTTCCTTGGATCAAAGAAGATGGATGATCCAACAAGACGGGGTGATTTGTACAATCGATCTAATCAACCTTAAAAGCGGCTGGACGGAAGCGATGATGATGGTACTGTATAGAACGGTTTACTGAATGATTCCACAATCAACCACGAGCAAGAACACTTGAATCCACAAGCAGCCTCAGTCACCAATCAAGGAGCCAAGTGATTCCACACAAGACTTGATGACCAAACTCACACAAAGACACAAGACTTTGGGAGAAAAGAAACTAAGAAGTTTATTAGGTTTTTGTTAAAAGATATGTGCCTTTACAATGATAGACCTAATGAGCTTATATATTACTCAGAAATATCTAAGTCTAAAGTTCATAAAAAAGGAAGCAAATCAAATCAAGCAAACAAAATCGGAAAATTCTCGTTGGAGAGATTGATGGGATTTTGTCTTGAAGAGGGAAGCTTGAATAATCTTGTATCTGGACGGCTTTAATGGATAGCTGAGCTTTCTGGGAACCCTATTTATGGTATGGAATGTTCTGATTTCTTGATTATAATGAAGAGGAAAGAGCTTTTGGAGCTTTATTGCAAGAGACTCCAAATAAGGCAAGTTGAAGCAAGTGTAGATCCTCTTAATCCTATGTTTGCTGGTGCATGGAAGAATGATGGGGAACTATTGTGGATCGTGTATTATGTCTCCTGGATGGTTAGGATGATCTCCTGGACTCCATACATAAGTTTGGGTCGGACCAAACTGATTGGATTAAAGACCATCGACAAATAATATCGGTTTGACCAATTGATGCAAACCGAGCCTATCTTTCTGTGTGATTGGAATCTGCCTGATCCAGTGTATGGGGGTGCTTCCTAAGGTGTTGTGGAGTGCCTCTGAATGATTTATAAGGTTGCCTGGTTGCAATTCTTGAGGTTGGTTTGATGTGAGACCCGAATCTTCCAAATAAGGCAAGTGTTGGACTGGTTTGGCCGGTTTTGGAAAGTTGATCATAACTTCAATTTCACTCGGTATATTCTCCTCATTCTGGGCTTTTTGGAAAGATGATAAATCCATATTGATGACTGAGTTTGGGTTTTGTGAAGGACTCTTCTTGGCTGGGCTCGAATCCTCTTCGCAGGCTGATAATCGCAAATGGATGGGCTGGAAAACCTCTGTTTTTAAAAATCCATAACCTTCTAGTCCGGATGTATATTTGGCTGATTCCACTTGGAGGTGAAATATTATTGAATTTAAAATCCATGAAAATGATCTTCATGGTGAAAATCCCCCTGGTTTGTAAGATATGGCTGATTTACTAAGTATACATCCTGGGTAGTTAGCTGGTTGGTTGAGTAATGGGCATGGACGGCCTCTGGCTCAGAAATGGGCTTGATGACCACATCATGAGGACAATCAAATCTTCCCACATGCAACTCAGTGATCAAGCAATAAAATTCCACGTTCCCTTCTAACAACCTAGCAATCTCTTTCTATCAACCTAGCAATATGTTTCTATTATTTCTTACTTTGCTATTTTCTTATTACTTATCCAGTTTCATGCACTGAAACTAAGAGCATAAGCAGTGATGGTTTCTTCCCTAAATTCTTTAACAAATAAACTAATTAAATAATATAAAGTAAGAGAGAGAGGATAGAAAAAGTGAGGGACGTCGCTGAGGGAAGAAACGTTCAATAATCTTTGAGAGATTAATATGCTACGTGTCTCTCTTTAATTGGAACATACCATAACAAATAAAAATAAAATGAAAATATTAATATAAGAAAGATCAGAGACTCATTTTAAGAATTGATACACTGCTGATGCTCTAACAACCTAACATTTGGTTCAATCATTCATTTACTTTAGCATTTCCCAACATTCTGACCCGAAGGTCCATACTGCAGCCATAGCCAACCTACGAATATAGCCAATCTGCGATCGTAGCCAAACATGCGGTCAGAGCCAAACATGTGACCCGTCGGTCCATTACGTCTTGTAGCCAACATGCGACCTGAAGGTCCATAACGGCCGAAGGCAACATGCGATCTGAAGGTCCATAACGGCCAAAGCCAACATACATGGCCGAAGCCAAAACATGATTATAACATCTTTACAGCCTCAAACCAAAATATACTTCTTTATTTAGGTTCATTCATCTATTCCCGTTTTTTTCCTTAATTAATTCATCCTTAGTCCATTTCTATAACGTTTTCCAATTGACCTACCAATTATTTTCATGATCAATTATATGTTCGTTCACATAAACATATCAATTTAAAAAAAAAAATCACAATCTAACATGCAATTATCTTAAGAACGCGAGAACGTTCTTTGATCCTTGATAACCACCTCGAAGAACGAAGAACAAACTCTCCATAAAAAATTTCCATAACGCGTAATCTTTATCCTAACAAACCAACTATGACATAAATATTGATTATTAAGATGCCACGAATCACGCCCTCACCTTAGCTAAATCTCTAGGATTCGAAGACTCTGAACTTCATAGCGTTTCCTACGAAGAAGTCTTTAGCTCCTCCTCGTTCAATCACTCCTCTCAAACTTCTCTCTCTTCCATCTTGTTTTGGCCCTGACTTCTCTCTAAACATGTTTTTCTTGGTTGTGTGTAGAAATGAGAGTTGAGGGTCTCTTTTTATACTACTTTCTGGACTTGCTCACCAAACCGGACATTTAGTGTTGTCTCCTTATTTGGCTTGGTTAAAGATCACCATCAATAGCTTGACTTGATCTCTATAATTATTTCTTTATCTGACTCTTGCAGATCTTACTTTCATTTTGTATAATCTCGCAACAATAACTAGTCAAAATTTCCTTATTGGGAACTCGCATTGTCCAGTAGCCGAACATTCCTTAATTAGCCTTGCGGTCTTAATCATTCCTTATGCCATGATCGTTTCATGATCGTTTTACCGTCACTCAGCCCATTTTCAATTTATTTCATGAGCTCACTAAAGATCCGACACTTTGTCAACATACAACTTATTCTTCTAACTTTCATGAATACAAATATTTCCACACATAGACAAAACGCTCCTTGTAGAATTAAACCTCTCACGATTTATTTCATTCAAATTAAAAATACTCCGGGAGCGGGTCGTCACACTCAACCTTATAGAAGAAAAGACTATCATCAACAACTAACAAGTGGGACACCTGGGGGTAGTGCGTGCTACACGCATCCCGATTATCTTTCTTTGATTCTTCTTTGTGTGATTTAAAGGTTAACGAGAGCTTCTATACATAAGATAAAAATTTAAGACGACAAAAGATCTCCTTATCGTAATCCTCTATGTCGGACAATTTTTTCTCTGGGTTGACCATTGAGTAGGACCTAGTATTTAACTGAAGTGAGACAGCACATAGTCCGTTTGATCCAAGTCTCCGAAACTACTCATTTTTCATTATTCTTTGGATAAAATTCATTCCATGTGATTATACGGTTTACTCATGTTTGTTTTAATGGCCATCTTCTTTTGCCTTCCACCTGGTTTCGTTATGAGAATGTGAAATATCTCTTGGATAATCATAATATTATTTGTAATCTGCCTACCCATCATAAAGGACGACTCTTTTTCGAAGATCTAATTTAGTAAAACTTTCTTCAGTCTCGGGCATAAACCTATTTTATAATTCACATTACACAAACTAATAAAATGATGAACCATTGGTTTGTTTTTTTTGGAATATGACAAAGTTTACATCATTCAGTTCATGTATAATGATATCTCAAAATAGAAACTCATTTACCATACGAGTCAAATCTTCCTTTAACGGAATCTCAAAACTTTTAGTAAAAAAAAACACTAATGCCATCTGGTTCAAGGAAGAGAGGAGTTTTCTCCGTGTGGAGTGCAACCAAAGTGTTTTCTTATTTGCAACAAAACTATATAATCAAATTTTAATATATTAATATTTTTGTGTATAAAACCCATTTTAAAGATACTAAAAATAAGTAAGCTAGTAAAATTCAAAATTTTCTTCCACTTACCCTCGGTCTGGAGCCAAATCGGAAAACGCAAGTCTTATGGGCACTTAACCATCATTTTCTAATCTTCCTTACAAATACGCGAACACATTGCTTTAATAACGACTACTAAATTTATCTAACCAATAGAGAGGAGGAACATCTGCGAACAAGAAAAGCTAAGATAAGTTTTAAAAATGTAGCATAAACATATCAACTCCCATGAACATAAACATGAAACTTGTCAACTGCACTGGAGAAGAGAGATCATATCATATAAAAGCAAATGGGAAAGAAAAAAAAAACAGAAAGATGGGTCTCTGAGTTTAGGAGGGAGGAATGGATTTGATCTGTTTCTTCTTCCACTATTGTTCTTCAAACTCGTGCATGTGATCTAGAAGATAGTTAGCTGCAAGTTCTTCATTCTTGTTGCACGCAAAGAACACCTCCAAGACCATCGCACGATCAAACCCCATCGCCTCAAGCTGTTTTCACACAAACAAACAAACAAACAAACATCAAAACCAAAGTTCCAATCAAATTTGAACCCAAATGACTAAGAGATGAAAACCCGTTCAAACAAAAGAGAAGAACAAACCCGTTCAATGGCTTCACGCTCTTCAGGTGTGACCGTAACAGCTTGTGGCATGCCCGCTTCCAACTGCTCCATGACGTTCCTGCAGATTGTATTAGTATAGTAAATGAGAAATCTGCTTTCAGGCATTGTTGGGCAAACAAATAAATGAAAAATGTATGGGAGAATGATGATATAAACTCACTCTTCTCCCTCGACAGGTTCATTTATCAAGCGCAGGAAATCGCCCTGGTGCTCTTGAATTAGACGCACAAGCTGCGGGTTCTGTTTACCGAGCTCCTGAAGCATAGGCTGCAGAGAAAGACATTGCGAGAGCGGAATATGATGGTGTGATTAAAAGACCTACCAGGAGTTCAAATTAGACGTGAATAAAATGTACCTGTAGAATTTGTGGGTTCGCTTGTACCATAGCTCGCAAGGCTTGGAACTGTAGCATTGGCAAACAAATTGGCATTATCATAAGTGGAACGGATTGAGGACTCTTTTACTCAAAAAACGGAGGGAATGTGAAGATACCTGTTGACTGTTACGCAGGAAATCAAGATTACCAGCTCCAGCACCAGCGTCTGCAGCGGGCATGCCCTGAGTTAAGACAGATAAAGAGTGAACGTCATATAACAATTCCAAACGCAAGGAAAATATACTAAAATAGCTCAATTATATGCTAATATATGGGACTTAAAAAAACACTCTACCTGAGGGAACAGGTTTAATGGATTTGCGTTTGGAGCACCAGTTGCAGGAACTGGAGCAGCTTCTTGTTGGGGCTGTGCTGGAGGATTTGCAGCCTGTCCACCGGTAACTGGGGCTTCAGGTGCTGGCGGGATTTCAGCTTGAGCAGGGATTCCCTGAAATGCATCAAACAAAAGATCAACAGACAGATCAAAGAATACTGTAGTTGTGGCAAAAGAAAAGGTAAGTATAAAATAATAAAGAAGTGGAATGAGACATACTGAGTAAAGATATTCAACAGCTCTTTCAGGGTTGTTAAAGGCGGCTCTCAGGGCTCGGATAACAGTGTCACGGTCCCAACTACCTCCACCCATGTCAAGAATTTGTTGAACAGTGGACTCTAGATTATTCCCCGCAACAAGGTTTGACGCTGCTTGACCATACACATCTGTTTGCGTCCTGTTCAACCACAGAAAAAGAAGGAAACATAAGTTATTTGATAATAAAACAATGAAAGACAGAATACGATTGCAGATCTATTAAGTGATTACGAAGCAGCAGCAGCAGTAGGTGCTGCAACGGTTGCAGCTACACTTGTGGGCTCTGGACTGCAAAACGCAAGCAATAATACACCAAGTTAGCATAACGGTAGAGAGAGGGATTCATCAACAGATTAAGATAAACCAAAGGGAGAGGAAGGCAAGTAACTCACACTGAGACAGTTGGAGCAGACACCTGAGGTGTAGCTACTGTCTGTGCAGGCTGAGCCTAAAAGACCAAAGCAATTCAATTAGACGAACTAAGAAATGTGAGCTACGATGCAAATGAAGAGCCTTGAACACGACAGTAAACCATAGCCAAAATACACTAAAAAAAAACTTTATTAACCTGAGGTGCAGGTGCAGGTGCAGGCGCAGAAGCAGTTGATGCCCCGCTTGAAGAAACCTTGGCCTATATTGTACAACGAGTTAGCATCCAGAAAATACTAGAACTGTGGACTCGTAAGATACAAAAACGAAAGAAGATCAGACCTTAGACAACATGATGACAATGAAACTGTTCTCAACAACGTTATTCTCTTCCAATGTAGTCTCATCCTTAAGAACTTTTCCTTGGTGGATAAGCATCTGCTGAGCAGCGGGGTATAGCGCACCTTGATGAGTTTCTATTCTTCTTTTAGTATCAGAGATCTGTCACAACCCCAAATGTTAACATGCATCTCAAAGTTATACGAATCATCCACTCACATATTACATACCACTTACACAACACCATTACAAGCCTTCTACACGTTTCGATGGTTAAACAAGCATACATATTGAGTACTATAGTAAGAATCTACTACAGAATAAAAAACTCCAGAAGCAAACTTAGAATCAAGTAAGATCACGGAGCCAAAGATACTATACAAACTCAAACAGTTAACCTAAAACCAATACTATCGATAGACCTACAGACTCACAAAGAAACCCTAATTTCAATTCAAATCGGTCGGATTCTCATCCCAAAAACAACAGAAAATCGAAAACGAAACGCGTAATTTCAAATCAGAGTCGCAAGATTCACTATTTAAAACCCAATTCAACCAAGATAAGAATCAAAAACCTTAAGATTACAGGAAATCTAATAAACAGTTAAGGCGAGAGATTCTGGAATTGAGAAATTAGGGTTACCGTATCCGCCGGATTAACTTCGATCTCGAAGTTCGTACCCTTGAGAGTCTTGACGAAGATCTTCATCGTTTAGGAGAAAACTTGAGGGAAGAGACAAAGCTTAGAGAGAGAAGCAAAGTGTAGAGAGAGAGACGCTTTAGAGGTCTTGAGTCGGCTTATATATTGACACAAATCAACAAGTGTAATGACTAATCGACTACACGCAAGCCTACACTGCCTTCTGTGTGTAAAGATTATCATGCGGATATTAAGAAACAGTCACGATTTCTAAACCGTTGGATTGGTAACGGAACATTGAATTAAGTGTACGTGCCTACAGTTGATTATAGTCTGCTCACAGAATCAACTCAATTACTGCTTGGGGTTTGGGATTTTAAGATATTGGCATGCGACTTTTTTTTTACTTAAAATCAATTTTTATTTATTCATAAACACAAAATTACTAGGTGGTTTCCTGCGCAAACAATAATTTTAAATATATCTAATAATTATATTTTAAATTTAATAGATATTTTAGTAATATTTTAAAATTTTTGTTATTATCAGTATGAAAAAATAAAATAATTATTTTTATATATTATTTAGTTGAACAAAGTTTTTAAAAATATTATTTTATATATTATTTAGTTGAACAAAGTTTTTAAAAAAAATTATAATTTGAAAACATTATTAGTTATTTTTATATAGAATTAATTGACAACTCAAAATTAATTATTTATGATAGAAGTCTATTATCGACATTTTTTTTAAATTCTAATGTTTATGTGAACTCTTTTTATATTTATAAACATGTTATTAATTAAAAAAATATACTAATGATAATATATATAAGTTATTTTATATTTTAAGAATTTTACCAAAAATGTAAACTTCATAAATGATATGATTACCAAAAATATAAACTTCATAAATGACATTGTACATGTCATAATAAGGTGAGAGCCATGTCATATTTTATACTAAGCCATGTCATCATTTTTCTATCAAAATGAATGTGGTGATGACACATGGCAAAATCTCTTCTCAAATAAGATTAGTAATTGATTTTAAAGAAACAACGCATACTTCATTCATTCACTAGGTGGTTTCCTGCGCCATGCGCAGTAATAATAATTTTAAATATATCTAATAATTATATTTTAAATTTAATAGATATTTTAGTAATATTTTAAAAATTTTGTTATTATCAGTATGAAAAAAATAAAATAATTATTTTTATATATTATTTAGTTGAACAAAGTTTTTAAAAATATTATTTTATATATTATTTAGTTGAACAAAGTTTTTTAAAAAATTATAATTTGAAAACATTATTAGTTATTTTTATATAGAATTAATTGACAACTCAAAATTAATTATTTATGATAGAAGTCTATTATCGACATTTTTTTTAAATTCTAATGTTTATGTGAACTCTTTTTATATTTATAAACATGTTATTAATTAAAAAAATATACTAATGATAATATATATAAGTTATTTTATATTTTAAGAATCTTACCAAAAATGTAAAATTCATAAATGATATGATTACCAAAAATATAAACTTCATAAATGACATTGTACATGTCATAATAAGTTGAGAGCCATGTCATATTTTATACTAAGCCATGTCATCATTTTTCTATCAAAATGAATGTGGTGATGACACATGGGAAAATCACTTCTCAAATAATGTTTAGGGGATTTTTCTATATTATTTAGTTGAACAAAGTTTTTTAAAAAATTATAATTTGAAAACATTATTAGTTATTTTTATATAGAATTAATTGACAACTCAAAATTAATTATTTATGATAGAAGTCTATTATCGACATTTTTTTAAATTCTAATGTTTATGTGAACTCTTTTTATATTTATAAACATGTTATTAATTAAAAAATATACTAATGATAATATATATAAGTTATTTTATATTTTAAGAATCTTACCAAAAATGTAAACTTCATAAATGATATGATTACCAAAAATATAAACTTCATAAATGACATTGTACATGTCATAATAAGGTGAGAGCCATGTCATATTTTATACTAAGCCATGTCATCATTTTTCTATCAAAATGAATGTGGTGATGACACATGGCAAAATCACTTCTCAAATAATGTTTAGGGGATTTTTATATATTATTTAGTTGAACAAAGTTTTTTAAAAAATTATAATTTGAAAACATTATTAGTTATTTTTATATAGAATTAATTGACAACTCAAAATTAATTATTTATGATAGAAGTCTATTATCGACATTTTTTTTTAAATTCTAATGTTTATGTGAACTCTTTTTATATTTATAAACATGTTATTAATTAAAAAAATATACTAATGATAATATATATAAGTTATTTTATATTTTAAGAATCTTACCAAAAATGTAAACTTCATAAATGATATGATTACCAAAAATATAAACTTCATAAATGACATTGTACATGTCATAATAAGGTGAGAGTCATGTCATATTTTATACTAAGCCATGTCATATTTTATACTAAGTCATGTCATCATTTTTCTATCAAAATGAATGTGGTGATGACACATGGCAAAATCACTTCTCAAATAATGTTTAGGGGATTGATTTTAAAGAAACAACGCATACTTCATTCATTCACTAGGTGGTTTCCTGCGCCATGCGCAGTAATAATAATTTTAAATATATCTAATAATTATATTTTAAATTTAATATATATTTTAGTAATATTTTAAAAAATTTGTTATTATCAGTATGAAAAAATAAAATAATTATTTTTATATATTATTTAGTTGAACAAAGTTTTTAAAAATATTATTTTATATATTATTTAGTTGAACAAAGTTTTTTAAAAAATTATAATTTGAAAACATTATTAGTTATTTTTATATAGAATTAATTGACAACTCAAAATTAATTATTTATGATAGAAGTCTATTATCGACATTTTTTTTTAAATTCTAATGTTTATGTGAACTCTTTTTATATTTATAAACATGTTATTAATTAAAAAAATATACTAATGATAATATATATAAGTTATTTTATATTTTAAGAATCTTACCAAAAATGTAAAATTCATAAATGATATGATTACCAAAAATATAAACTTCATAAATGACATTGTACATGTCATAATAAGGTGAGAGCCATGTCATATTTTATACTAAGCCATGTCATCATTTTTCTATCAAAATGAATGTGGTGATGACACATGGCAAAATCACTTCTCAAATAATGTTTAGGGGATTTTTATATATTATTTAGTTGAACAAAGTTTTTTGAAAAATTATAATTTGAATACATTATTAGTTATTTTTATATAGAATTAATTGACAACTCAAAATTAATTATTTATGATAGAAGTCTATTATCGACATTTTTTTAAATTCTAATGTTTATGTGAACTCTTTTTATATTTATAAACATGTTATTAATTAAAAAAATATACTAATGATAATATATATAAGTTATTTTATATTTTAAGAATCTTACCAAAAATGTAAACTTCATAAATGATATGATTACCAAAAATATAAACTTCATAAATGACATTGTACATGTCATAATAAGGTGAGAGCCATGTCATATTTTATACTAAGTCATGTCATCATTTTTCTATCAAAATGAATGTGGTGATGACACATGGCAAAATCACTTCTCAAATAATGTTTAGGGGATTTTTATATATTATTTAGTTGAACAAAGTTTTTTAAAAAATTATAATTTGAAAACATTATTAGTTATTTTTATATAGAATTAATTGACAACTCAAAATTAATTATTTATGATAGAAGTCTATTATCGACATTTTTTTTAAATTCTAATGTTTATGTGAACTCTTTTTATATTTATAAACATGTTATTAATTAAAAAAATATACTAATGATAATATATATAAGTTATTTTATATTTTAAGAATCTTACCAAAAATGTAAACTTCATAAATGATATGATTACCAAAAATATAAACTTCATAAATGACATTGTACATGTCATAATAAGGTGAGAGTCATGTCATATTTTATACTAAGCCATGTCATATTTTATACTAAGCCATGTCATCATTTTTCTATCAAAATGAATGTGGTGATGACACATGGCAAAATCACTTCTCAAATAATGTTTAGGGGATAGCTACACACGTTTTTTGACTCAACATAGAAATGATGCAATTTAATAACATCTAAAATCACTAAATTGAATTCTACGCCACCTAATCAAACCATCATTGTAATTTTTACTACAACGAAACCAAATTCATCTCACAATTCGAGATAAACCAGTTCTTGAACCCTAAGATTAGACCTCAAAACGAACATAGTAAATCACATGAAAGCCATGACACTAAACTGGCTAAACATTCTAATCCAACTACTGAGTCCCTAATGTTTTGCATTTAGTATATGTCCCAACAGATTCGACACCACCGGTGCAACCTGGTCCCGTATCATACCTTTCGGATATCATTATCTTGCTTTTAAGCCTGAAACCGAACAAGGATGTCCACATTGAAAGCGGACCTTGACGACAACAAAATGGAAACGCAACACTCCAAATAGCAACTTGAAATAGGTGTGGGGACCAACCACCAGAGCGACAATGAGACTAAAGTCTCCACCGCACTTCAACCGCAAAGGCGTCTCCTCTGGTTGACTTCTCCATTGTCGAAGCACCTTAACACACAATGTCTCTACGAGAACCGAAAAGACAAGCCTTTGTTCGTTGCCCTTTACGCTACTCCTCCAATAGACTCACCATCAGGGGGAAAGTAGATTGGGGCATGAGGAGGTGTTTCAACGCTGTCGTGACGGTAACATCGTAGAGCTGAAAAGGGGGAAAACTGGATTTGTCGCAACCTCGGTCCTAAAAGCGGACTCCCACCTCCACTGTCCTTCTTTCAGCCTCGTCGTCACTCCATTAGAAATCAGAATCGTCTCCGTTGACAAAAGAAGTCTCTAGAAGGGCATGCCATCATAGATATTCGCACATATCGTCTTGGGTTAAGCATGGAGGTGGAAGCAAAGGGAAATAAAGATTTAGGGATGAGAGAGTAGACCTCCGAAGTCGTGATGATTTGACGTTTTTCTATGGTAGGTGTTCTTGTGTGTAATTGGCATGCGATATTAATAGTTAGTTGGCATAAATATCAAATAAGTAGGAAATTAGGATGTGCACAAAAAAGTTAGAAATTAGGAACATATCTAAGACAGTAAAATCATGGGTTAGTTATGAAATAACCTTTGAAACCCTATAATAGTTTGTTCTCATATAAAGCTTGTTTGATATTAGCTAATAGGTTTTAGTGTATATTATGAAAGATTGCTAAATATTTCTATTAGATTTGCTATATTTATTAAGATAATGTTAGATTTACTTGTAAAACAATTATGTTTTTCTTTTTCATTATCCTTTTGTTCTTTTTCATTATCCTTTTGTTCTTTCTCCATCTTTTTCTCCGTTTTTATTTATTTATTTATTTTTTTAATTAACTTAAAAGAAATCAAAGAAAATATGTTACACCATAATGATCTACATAATCACTTGATCAAACTCAACAATTTTTCACCACAGTGCCGAACGAGATCATGAGTTCTCTTTCTCATAATTTATCTTTTTTTGCTTCTCTTTCGTTCGAAAATTCTTTGGGTCACTCATCCAACAAGACTACACCATCTCAATACTATTTTGCGCACAAACCAAGCAAAAATCCCATACCGACATTCGTCACGAAAAAGTGACTTTGTATTACATGATTTAAGTAATTTCAAAACTTATTTATTTTTATATAATATATGGAATCCATATGAAATTCGTAAATACATAATTTTTTATCTCAATGTCACGAATCATAAAGATATCTTCATTATTACACGTTTTTAATCGTTTTTAAATCATATCAATTTACATATTATCTAGGAACATAAATTTGCATATTGTTGGTTTGGGGATGATACACATATGTTTTTACGACTACAAAATTGTATGTGTAATTCTATAATTAGTAGCGTCGAAAGATATGAACTGGACAACTATTTTGTTTGATGATATAATTATTGATGTATAAATATTCGTTATACAAAACTATTATCCATTTGACTTTCTCATTACATGCTTGACGTTGCCAATTTTATTAGCTTACTATTACTCCCTCCATTTCATTTTAGTTATCGTTTTAGGTTTTTGCACACAGATTAAGAAAATATTTAATTTTACATATTTTCAAAATAAAAACATTATTACCTATACAGCTAGCCACACTTTAATCAATAAAAATATAGAATGATATATAGAATCATTAAATTTTACATTGAAATTATAAAACGACACTTATTTTGAAATGAAAAATTTACCCTACAACGACAAGTAATATGAAACGGAGGTAGTACGTATGTTTATGATATGCATATGATGAAGTATAATTGTTCCTAAATAATGAGAGCTATGTTTTTTATGAATAAGTTACATATTAAGACACATTTATCTCTTAATTAACACAAAAAGACATATTTGCAGAGGTAGTACTAAGTTGACTTTGTGGACAATAAAGCCTTTGGTAGGCTAAAAAGAAGTGATGGGTATTTAGAGTGCAACAATATAATAATTAGTATTTGGAAGTGAGTAGTTAATGTAAAAAGTAGTTATTTGTGAGGTTAGATTATGGAGGGTTTTTTGGATCTTTAAATATCATTAGTACGTACGAGTAATTTCGACTGAAGAACAATAAGAAATCCAATCTACTAAAGAGGCAAATGAGCCCGGATTAAGCTTTCAAAATGCTCCAAATCTCAGCAAACCCTATACCTTTGCATATAAGTGGGACATCCACCAAATTTATATAAAAAGTATATGACTATAGCAGAAATAGGTCCAAGATACCAAAGCATGTGGAACTCCTCATTGGCCGGTTTCAAATGGAAGCTCCTCTTCCTTTGACTACACACGCTTAGTTTTATCCTTTAATTCCACAAGTTCTTGTAATCTACTATATATATGTTGTAACCTCAACATCAATAAAAAGTAGACAATCATATAGTCTCTTAAACATGGTACCTCATTAGTTTTAAATTTGCTTAAGGCTTTCATTCAATCTCTCTTAAACTCTTTCTAAACTCAGATTCTCTAATTATGTTATGGTATCGAAGCTAGGTTGCTCATAATCTAGGTTTGATTCGCAAGAAGACTCAAGAACACACCTTTAGGTCTCATCTTCTTTTCGAGCTATTCAAAGATGGAGAACAACAAGGTTGTGGTCCTGGTTACTCTAAAAGGTGGAATCTTTTCTGGTCTTGTTTGGTGAAGACTGTTGTGGGGAGTAAGAGTTTGTGGGGACATATCACATCTGGTGAAGTTCCAAAGCTCATTATTCATGATGATGATGAGGAAGTTGTCACAAGCGATGAAGATAAGTGGGAACAAGAAGACTTGCTGGTAATGTCTATTCTTTAGAGCTCGCTTGATCCCTCAATATTGGAAGCATATATCTATTGTGAGAATGAAAATGATCTTTGGGAAACACTCAAGAAAGTGTATGGGAACATCTTAAACTTGAGTAGAGTGTTTGAGGTCAAGAGGGTGGTTAACAATTTGGTTGAGGAGGACATGGAGTTTACAAGGCACTTGGGAATTTCCAGAGCTTTATGGTTAAAGTTGGAAATGCTGAGACCAAGTAATACACACCTGGATGAGCTAAATGAAATGAGGAAACAAGACAAGGTCTTCGGCCTCTTGTTTACCTTGAATCCTACTTACAATGATCTTATCAAGCACATTTTGAGAGCTAGGAAACTACCTGATCTTGAGGAGGTGTTTGCGCAAATCCATAAGGAACAAGGGCCTCTTAGTCTCTTTGGAGGCAAAGGATAACTCTCTCTAGCTAATCAAGCTGAAGTTCCTCAAGCAAACAAGGTAATGCACAACCAATATGAAAAAGGAAGTTCAATGGGACATGTGATCATTGTAAGAGGCATGAGCACAAGAAGAGTCAATGATGGATCATATATCCACACTTGAAACCAGCTAAGTTCATGAAGGACAAAGATGCAAGAGCTCACCCTTCATATGAAACAAGTGAGCAAAATAGGTCGAGTGTTATTGGGTCGAGTTAGACTGGGTCAAGTGCTGCGGGTACTTCAAGATGGATAAATGAGGGATATGGGCGAGAGATGGTGACCATGACAGCTCAAGGTACTCATCTGATTAACCAGCATAGCCAGAGGTTCACTGAGAACAATCTGATTAGAAGATCAAACATTGATGCTCTAATCAAGATCTTCAAGGAGAATGGTAACAAATTTGGTAGCACTCTTGGTTATTCATTTTGGAGCATCCTTGATTGATTCTAGTAACTTTGATCAGCCTAGGACTGCTTATGAACCAACTAGTATTTTAGGACTGTTTAAAATTGCTTATGAACTAACTACAAATATTAGCCACTCATACAATTCTTATAATGTGTCTAAATCGTTGGTAATTGATTTTGATATATCTAATCACATGATCATTGATACTAGATTCATTAGAGATATTGAACCGGTTTATGGACATGTCATGATAGCTAATGATGATAGGATACCAATTAGGGGAGTAGGCAATCTGAAACTGTTTGATAAAGAGTCTAGAGCTTTCTATATGCATGAATTTACTTCAAACTTGTTATTAGTATAGAAATGTACTACTGATTTGCAATGCAATGTGATCTTTGGTCCTAATGATGTAAAGTTTCAGGATATTGAGAGCAGTAGATTGATTGGGAAAGGAGTAACCAAGGGAGACTTATATATGCTAGAATATCTTCCTCATGTTCCTGATTATACTTGCTCATTTAATTATGCTTCTATGTTGAATAAAGATGCCTTGTGGCATGCTAGACTAGGTCACCCTCATGTTAGAGCTTTGAACTTGATGTTTCCAGGTGTTGTCCTTAAAAATAATGTGTGTGAAGCTTGCATTTTAGGTAAGCATTGTAAAACCGTTTTCCCAACTTCTAGTACTACTTATGATAAACGTTTTGAATTAGTTCATTTGGATGTTTTGACTGCTCCTTGCTAGTCTAGGGATAATCATAAGTACTTTATGAAATTCATTGATGAAAAAATCTAAATCCACATGGATAACTTTGATGTCATCTAAAGAGAGGGTTTTGAAGCATTTAGAAATTTTCTGACTTGTGCTACCAACCATTTCAACGCCAAGCTTTAAATTTTTAGATCAGATAATGGTGGGGGGGGGAGTATACAAGTTATGCATTCAAGCAACACCTTGCTCAACATGGGATACTACATCAAACGAGTTGTCCTTACACTCCTCAACCTAATGGTGTAGCCAAAAGAAAGAACATGCAGCTTATGGAGGTTGCAAGATCAATGATGTTTCATTCCAATGTCCCAAAACGATTCTGAAGTGATGTTGTGGCTTCAACTTGCTATCTTATCAACCGAATTCCAACCAAAGTTCTTCAAGATCAGTCTCCATTTGAGGTATTGAACAAGTATAAACCTCCATTGGATTATCTTTGGGTGTTTGGTTATCTATACTTTGTGCTGGTTCCTAGGGAGTTTTGCAACATGCTTGAAGCCAAGACTATCAAGGCCATGTTCATTGGGTATTCAACAACTCAAAAGGGGTATAAATGTTATGATCCAGCAGGTAGATGGGTGTTAATATCAAGGGATGTGAAGTTTGTGGAAACAAAAGGTTACTATGAAGAGAAGAAGTAGACAAATTTGGAGGAGTTATCTCAAGAATCAGATAGAGAAGCTAATCTAAGATGATACTGGAAGGACTTGGGATTAATCTTACCCATGATTCAAAAGCTAGAAGAGAATCACCTCCTATACCTCAAGGTAGCACTAATGAAAAAAAATCACCCACCTCGACCATGAGAGGGGGAATGATGAACCTGAGGCAGAAATCAATGATCAAGGTGTGAGGTAAGTTGAAGAAGAGGTTGCATAGGATGTTGAGGGAAAGGGTCCGAATAATGAAACAGGTGGATCAACAAAATGGATCCTTCCCGCAGGAGGTACAAGATTACGGAGGGATGGTGTTGGTGTTGAACCAGTTGATGAGGTTTCATTGAGAGAAGGTACAATAGCAAGAGAGAATCAGGTGCAAGATGTGGAGCAAGTTGGTGAGTCAGTTCTTGGAATCCCATTGAGAAGAAGTTCAAGATTGAGGAAACACCACCTAGCTCAAACTGGGCCAATACAAGAACTGACTCACCAACTTGCTCCACATCTTGCACCTGATTCTCTCTACAAAGCGCAAGCCATGGAGCATCCTTCTCAAGATGTGTCTTGCTTTGCTCAGTATCCTGAGGAGCATTGTGCATTCATGATAAAACTAAATGAAAGATGTATTTGTATATCATATGAGGAAGCTATGCTAGATAAGGCATGGAGAGAATCAGTAGAGGATGAGGCCGATGCTATGATCAAGAATGATATTTGATACGAAAGTGAATTGCCAAAAGGGAAGAAGGTTGTGTATAGTAAATGGATCTTCACTATTAAATATCTTGCAAATGGGAATATTGATAGGAAGAAAACCAGATTGGTGGCAAGATGGTTTACTAAAACATATGGAGACGACTACATTGATACCTTTGCACTAGTGGCCAAGCTTCATACAATCAGAACTGTGTTGTTTGTGGATGTAAACCTTGAATGGGACCTTTGGCAGATGGATGTGAAAAATACTTTCTTGCAAGAAGAGCTTGATGATGAAGTCTACATGCATCCTCCACCTAGCCTGGAACACTTGGTTAAGAAGCGAAATCTTTTAAGGCTAAAAAAGGCTATCTACGGTCTCAAGGAATCGCCAAGGATTTGTTTTAACAAACTAAGTACAACATTGAATGGTAGAAGGTTTAGAAATTCTGAACTAGATCACATCCTCTTCACTCTTACAACCCCCTCAAATATTATTATCCTCATTTTGTATGTTGATGATATCATTATCATAGGAAGTGACAAGGCTGATATTCAATCAACCAAGGATTTCCTTGATCAATGTTTGAGATTAAAGATTTGGGAGAGATGAAATACTTCCTTGGAATTGAGATATGTAGATCAAATGAATGTTTGTTTATGTCTTAAAGAAAGTATACACTTGATCTCTTGAAAGATGCATGTAAACATGTAGGGAAGACATCCAAGATGCCCCCTGAAGATGGGTAAAAGGTTCCACGTGAGGGGAGAATGAAGATAGTAAGCCATTCCATGATAAGCTTTATAGAAATCTTGTTGGTAAGTTGATCCACTTAACCATTACACGGCCTGATATATGTTTTGCTGTGAACCAGGTGAGTCAGCATATGCAAGTCCCAAAGGAGCATTAGCACATTGTGGAAAGGATCCTGATGTATCTGAATGGATCGCGTAATCAAGGGGTCTGGATGGGTTGCAATGGAAGCACTGAAGTGGTAGGGTACTGTGATGCAGATTGGGATGGTGATAGAGCTTATAGAAGATATATTACTGGCTATTGCACCTTTATTTGTGGGAACTTGTTTACTTGGAAGAGCAAGAAGCAGAAGTGGTCTCATGTTCTAGTGCAGAGGCCGAGTATAGAGCAATGTTGAAGCTGACAAATGAGCTGGTTTGGATCAAGGGAATACTAAAGCATTTGGAGATTGATCAAGCTACACTTATTACCATGCATTGTGATAACCAAGCTCCCATCCACATTGCCTCTTACTCGGTGTTCCATGAGAAGACCAAAAATACTGAAATTGATTGCAACAAAGTGAGGCAGATGATTGTTCTAGGAGTCATATTGCCATGCTATATTAGAAGTGAAGATCAGTCGCTGATGTGTTTACGAAGGCGTAAGACAGAAGCCAATGAAGTTCATCCATACTCGGTTATGACTCATTGATCTCACCAGAAGAAGCTATTCCCCTTAGTCATGAGATTTATACTCTTTTCCCTCATCAAGGTTGTATCCCAATGGGTTTTTATGAGTTCTTAATGAGTAAGATCTCATTGCCTCCCAGATTGACCGGTTCCCCTTCGTCAAGCTTGATGGAGAGTGTTGAGATGTGATGAGGTAAATCAAATTAGATTTGAAGATATGAGGCTTGAGGATATTTGGAGAAGGTTGGGTTTTGGGTCGACCATGCCGTACAGTCCATCCCAGTCAGCCGTGCATCGACCATAAGCGAAGTTAACTCGGTTCGGGTAAAATCGTAACTCGGTTGGATTTACCTTTGGTGCTTGACTGATCCAAACGTTTTGGAGGGAAGGAGAGTGCGTCTTGATAGGCTGTAAAAGTCTGGAAAGGTGGGGTATATTGGTCCAAGATTCTAACATACCAAAGCATGTGGAGCTCCTCACTGGCCGGTTTCAAATGGACGCTCATCTTCCTTTGACTACACAAGCTTAGCCTTATCCTTTGATTCCACAAGTTTTTGTAATCCACTCTATATATGTTGTAACTTCAGCATCAATAAAAAAACAGATAATTCTTAAATTTTCGATATAGTCTCTTAAACATGCTTCCTCATTAGTCTTGAATTTGCTTAAGTTTTTTTATTCAATCTCTCTTTAAACTTTTTCGAAGCTCAGATACTCTAAATATTTACCTACCTCCGGGAGGCAGAATCAATATCAAATTCAAAACAGCCTCCGGATTTGAAACCAAAAGTAACATAACCTCTGGGTTCATATTCTTGAATAGCTTGTACAACAACCGAGTTTAAAACAAAAATATGAATCCACCTCTAAGGAATATGAAGAACTACGATAGAACCTTCGGGTTCTCTAGGATAAAATCTATGAACCCTCCAGGATCAAAGAATTGATTCCTTTCGACCCTCGAGTCCTCAAGGATAAGCTCTACAAATTCTCCTGGATCAAAGCGTCTATTCCTTTCAAACTCCAGGTTCTCAAGGATTAAATCCAATTATCCCCAAAGATTAAAGCACAAATTCTGTAAAATTTCCAGGTTACGAAGAAGATTTTGGCATAAGCATCTAGCTCCTACATGAATTCAGAAGATAAGAGGCAAACTATTGGTGATATTTGACTCGTGAAGCAAATCATCATACCTAAAACATGATGTACACATTCTTCTCTTGCCAACCGTCTTTTGGTTTATGGATTGAGATTTCCTCCTGCTTCTGAATTCAAAAAGAAAACTTCTAGATAAATGGAAGTTTTTTCGTAGCTCATGAAACGATCTTACCTAGATTTCGACCATAACTACCTATAAAAAGAATTAATATATCCTAAAAAAAGAAAAAGCTAATTAAGCAATTTTGATATATGTGCAGACATAAAGAACTAGGGTTTATACACCAATACATTGTATGCATGCTATATCATTAAGAAAAATATTACCTTTGATCTTCTTTTCCTGTTTTACCAATGTTTCCATATAATCTCAAAGAATTTTGATTTGTTTCAGCCAAATAAATATAAACTTGTTATGAATCATTGTGTGGATCGTCATAACCTCTAGATGGACTATGGTCGATGGATCCATGGCCGGCCCGTCCATTACCGGTCCAAACATAAACCTAGTCGATAGAGATTTACTAATCCTATGCCAAATAGGTTTAGGTTAGAGAAATGGAAAACTTAATCCTTGTTGGTTTTGGAGATTATTCTTTTTCCTAGAATTGTAATCTTTCATTTTCTTTGGTCGGTTGTAACTCCTATATAAAGGAACCCCCTTAAGCTTATGAATAACCCAAGTCATTCACGAAATTCATCTCTCTCTTTCTCTTTTATTTACAACACGTTATCAGCACGATCTTGTTCCCATAAACCCTAAGCTAAAAGCCATTGATAAACCCTAAATCCCTCTCATCCGATAAACCCTAGGCGGCCATACTTTTGCTTTTTCTCGAACCCGATAGAATAAAAGGAAAACTCAGTTCATCCACCAAGATCACTCTTATCAGCTCATCCGTGCAATCCGAGAATCGATCCATTCCGAGAATCAAGCTCATCCGTACAATCCCCTCTCTTGGTGGTCCGATTCAAAGCCGATATAAAAGAGGTAACATGATGAACCCTAAATTCTAAAACATCAAAATCGAATGAACCTTTGATCAAAAACTAAAACCTAAAACTGATTAAGGAACATAGAAAGAATTGCTAAGTTGCTGGATAGATTGTTTGCTAAAACTTGGAATGAATATTTGATCAAACCCTAATAAAAAAATATTAATGTGCAAATCAAACCCTAAAAGACTTTGCTTGTTTGAATTGATTTTTTTAAGAATAGAGGTTGCTTGATTATTGCTTTGGCCGATTTAGATTTCTATCTAGGTTGATCTTAAACTAAAACCTAATCGATTAAGGCATAAACCCTAAAACCCCAAATCGATTGAAACCCTAGAAGTACATACTTGATTCTTGTTTAGATTCGAATGTCTTAGGTTGCTAGATTGATTGTTAATTCATGTCTAAACCTAGACGATTGTTAGGTTGATTATGGAATTATCCTTACTGCAAAACCCTAACCCTAGAACCGCATAGGCCAAGCCCTAAAATCATAAACCTTAATTTTTTATTGATCTTGTATGTGAGTTAGGTTGATAGATTGTTTGATAAAACATAGTTTGGACGAATAAAAACCTAACTTGGTTGAATCTGAAACCTTAAATTGATCAAACCTAGAATCGAATGATCCTAAGATGATTGTTTGATCAAACCCTAAAAGACTTTGCTTGTTTGAATTGATTGTTTTAAGAATAGAGGTTGCTTGATTATTGCTTTGGCCGATAGACTTGCCTTATCATTGATTGATCCGAAACCTAAATTGATTGATATATCGTTTTAGATGTCAAAACTCAACAACCTAGACTACGTAGCCCTAAATCTCTCTGGATACAATTACCTACAATGGGAATTGGATACTAAGATTATCCTAATGTCTAAAGGACTTGGTGAATGTATCACAGAAGATAACAGTACTAGTGAGAAAGATCGATACATGGCAATACTCATTATTCACCATCACCTTGTTGAGAGTCTCAACGAAGTATCTAACCATTGAGAATCCTATGGATCTTTGGAATGTGTTAAAGATGAGATATGATCACCAAAGAACAATGTTATTGCCAAAGGCATTATTTGATTGGAGGAATCTGAGGATCCAAGACTATAAGTCTGTGGATGAATATAACTCAGCCCTATTCAAAATCGTTTCTCTATTGAAACTGTATGGTGAGGTCATAACGGATAATGACATGTTGGAAAAGACATTCTCCACCTTCCACACAAGCAATGTGTTGTTAGAACAACAATATAGAGACAAAGGGCTTTAAGACCTATGTTGATCTGATCTCGTGACTACTATTTGCTGAAACAAACAATGAACTATTTATGAGAAACAATGAAATGAGACCTCCTGGATCAACCCCATTACCAGAAGCCAACAAGGCCACGAAAGAGAATAAAGAAACTATGGAAAGAAACCATGTCCAGAACAAACCACACGGCCACAACCGTGGTGGAAGGAATGGTCGTGGTCGAGGCAGTTACTCGAACCGTGGCCGAGGGAACCACTATAATTGTGGTCGTGGTCCCAGTTTCGGCCATGTTCGAGGTAGAGGTGGTCGTGGTACATCTTTTAAACCACCACACTCGACCAAATCTGCTTGCCATAGATGTGGTATGGAAAATCATTGGGCAAAGAATTGTAGGACTCCCAGGCACCTTGTTGACCTATACCAAAAGAGTATCAAAGGAAAGAATCCAGAAGCCCAGTTGGTCCAAGATGATAATGGTGATTTCGATCATGATCAAGATGACCTCATGGAATATGAAACTTTTGAGTGTCTTAAAGAGTCTAGTTGATTTCGGCATCAAACCTTGTTTTGTTTTTCAATTTGTTTCATGTTTCCATGATCTTATATTTCTTTGCAATATTACTTGATTGTTTTGGTTTAAATTTTATAATAAGATGAATGGTTTTCTAATTGATAGAATGAAAGATGATCAAGCATTCTGATTGTGGACAATGGGTCAAGCCATACCATTCTAAAAGACAAAAGATACTTCATAGACTTGACCTTACAAAATGCCAATGTAAGTACCATTGCGGGTATAGCCAACCTTATAGAGGGCCACAGCCAGGCAAGTGTCTTATTGCCTAATGGCACACACTTAGAGATAGAGAATGCTCTATACTCGCCCAACTCTAAAAGGAGCCTATTGAGTTTTAAAGATATAATGCTAAATGGTTATCATATTGAAACAATGGGCGAAGGAAACAAAAATTTCCTTCAAATAGTTGATGATGCCCAAAGACATAAGAAAGTGGTCGAGACTATACCTACATTCTCTACTATGCTACGACCAGTATGATAGAGGCTATTGTCGTAGTGAACAAAAGGTTCACTGATGATTTCACTTTATGGCACGACATGCTTTGCCATCTTGGTTCAAACATACGAAAATTTATAATGAATACTAAATGGCACATCTTGAAATAAAGACGAGTTATCCCAAAGAATCTCACGTGTGTAGCATGTACACAAGGGAAACTCATTGTTTGGCCATCACCAGTCAAAGTGACTAAAGAAACTATAAACTTTCTGGAAAGGATACAAAGAGATATATGTGGACCAATACACTCACCTTGTGGGACGTTTAGATATTTCATGGTCTTGATTGATGCATCGACCAGATGGTCTTGATTGATGCATCGACCAGATGGTCCCATGTATGCTTATTGTCCGCTCGAAATATGGCATTTGCAAGATTGCTTGCACAAATCATAAGATTAAAGGCTCACTTTCCTTTAAAGACTATACGTCTAGATAATGCTAGTGAATTCACTTCCCAAGCTTTTAATGATTATTGTATGTCCATGGGGATAAGTGTGGAACATAATGTGGCACATGTCCATACACAAAACGACTTGGCCGAATCATTCATTAAAAGAATTCAATTGATTGCTCGACCATTACTCATGAGGTCGAAACTCCCAGTATCTGCTTGGGGACATGCAGTTTTACATGCAGCTGAGTTAATTCACATCAGGCCATCTAGTGAGCATATATATTCACCATCCCAATTGATCACGGGTCATGAGCCAGACATGTCCCATCTCAAAATATTTGGATGTGCAGTATATGTACCAATTTCTCCACCATAGAGAACTAAGATGGGACCTCAAAAGAGGATGGGAATATATGTTGGATATGATTCTCTCACTATAATCAAATACCTTGAGCCAACCACAAGTGGTTTTTTAAGGCCAGGTTCGCAGACTCTCATTTTAATGAGTCAAACTATCCAACATTAGGGAGAGATAATAAACTGGTAAAAGAGATTGAATGGAATTGTCCATCAGTGTCTTGGCAAGATCTTCAGACTACAAAATGTGATATAGAAGTCCAAAAGATAATACATTTGTAAAATCTAGCTAATCAATTGCCAGACTCATTTGCTGACCCAAAGAAAGTGACAAAGTCACATATACCAGTTTGTAATGCACCAGTAAGAATTGATGTCCTAGAGACACAAAGTCAAGTTGCTACAGAGTCTAACAAAGGTCTAAAACGTGGTAGAACAATAGGTTCCAGAGATAAGGTTCCTCGAAAGGTTAAGAAATGTGCAAAAAAGAAAACCGAGGCAATTGACATGGTCGACCCAACCATAGTCGAACCAACCGTGGTCGGACCAACCACAGTCGGATAGTCCACGGTCAAACCGACCATGTCCGAACCAATACTAGATCAGGTCGATCCGAATGGACCAAATAAGGATGTTTGGGACGCCAAACTTCCAGGTACTGAGGATATTGATAACAATGAGATCTCAATTAATTATCTTATGTCTGGAACAAAATGGAACAAAAGATGTTGACATAGATGATATATTTGCATACAAAGTAGCACTTGAACTTATAGATTTGAATGAGGATCAAGAACCCACGTCTATATTAGAGTGCACTCGTAGATCATATTTGCTTAAGTGGAAAGAAGCCATAAACGTGGAGTTAAACTCTTTAAAGAAGAGAAATGTGTTTGGTCCGATTATAAGGACACAATATAATGTTAAACCAGTTGGATATAAGTGGGTCTTTGTGAGGAAGAAAAATGAACATGGTGAAGTCGTGAGATATAAGGCAAGGCTTGTTGCACAAGGATTCTCACAGAGACCAAGAATAGATTATGAGGAAACATATTCCCCTGTGGTGGATGCTACTATATTTCGATTTCTAATCATTCTGGCTATAAGAGAGAAATTAGATTTACACTTAATGGATGTAGTAACAACATACTCATATGGTCCACTGGATAATGAGATATACATGAGAGTTCCAGATGGTATTGAGCTCAAAGATAAGAAAAGTTCTCGAGAACAACATTGCATCAAATTGAACAAATCCCTTTATGGATTGAAACAAAGTGGCCGAATGTGGTACAATAGAGTGAGTGAATACTTAGTGAAAGAAAGATAGAATAATGATCTGATCAGTCCATGCATATCATAAGGAAGTTTGAAAACAAAGGATTTGTGGTCATAACAATGTATGTTGATGATTTGAATATCATAGGAACCTCTGGAGAGATTTCCCAAACAGTTGAATATCTCAAGAAAGAATTCGAAATGAAAGACCTAGGTAAAACAGAGTTTGGTTTGGAATTACAGCTTGAATACATAAACAATGGAATCTTTGTGCATCAAATGACATATACTGAAAAGGTACTCAAGAGATTCAGTATGGACCAATGTCACCCATTAACATCACCCATGGTCGTTAGGTCCCTTATGGTCCAAAGAAGAACGATGAAGAAATACTTGGTCTAAAAGTGCCATATCTTAGTGCTGTTGGAGCCTTGATGTATCTGGCTAGCCACACTCCACCATATATATGTTTTGCAGTAAACTTATTGTCGATGTTTAGTTCATATCCAACCAACAGGCACTAGAATGGGATTAAACATTTGCTTCGTTACCTACAAGGAACAAAAGATCTTGGATTGTTTTATACTAACCAATCACAAGAAGGTTTAGTTGGTTTTGCTGATGCAGGTTACTTATCAGATCCACACCATGCACGATCTCAGACAAGTTATGTGTTTACCATTGGTGGAACGGCCATTTCTTGGAGATCCATGAAGCAGACCGTAGCAGCCACATCATCCAATCATGTCGAGATCCTAGCCATTCATGAAGCAAGTAGGGAATGTGGTTGGTTGAGATCCATGACCCAACACATCCGATCAGACTGTGGGATGGTCGATGGAAAAGATGAACCGACCATCATGCATAGCTCAGCTCAAAGATGAATATATTAAAGGAGATAGGACGAAGCACATCTTGCCAAAGTTCTTCTTCACACACGAGTTGCAGAAAGCAGGAGAGGTCTAAGTGGTTCAAGTCCGATCCAGTGACAATTCAGCCGACCTCTTCCCCAAATCTTTACCAACCTCGACATTGAAGAAGCTTATACATCAGATTGGAATGAGAAGATCGAAAGATCTTTAGTGAAGTACAAAATAGGGGAAGTAATACACGTTGTACTTTTTTTCCTTAACCATGGTTTTATCCCATTGGGTTTTTCCTGGTCAAAGGTTTTAATGAGGCAACACCTAAGGAGTATTACACAGTTATGACATCCAATGGGGAGTGTTATGAAGCATTGTGTAGATCGTCATAACCTCTTAATGAACTATGGTCGATGGGTCCATGGTCGGCCCATCCATTACCGACCCAAACATAAACATAGTCGATAGAGGTTTACTAATCCTAGCCCAAATAGGTTTATGGTTAAAGAAATGGAAAACTTATTCCTTACGGGTTTTGGAGATTATCTTTTTTCCTAAAATTGTAATATTTCCTTTTCTTTGGCCGGTTGTAACTCCCATACAAATGAACCCCCTTAAGCTTATGAATAACACAAGTGATTCATGAATTTCATTTCTCTCTTTATCTTTGATTTACAACAAAACTAACCTTATTTCATTAGAGATCAAAATTGTGCTCATATTTAGAAATTTAATAACAAAATAACTAATTTAATGAACAAAAATATTGTAAAAACCTATATAGAGTATAATAAAAATACATGCTTAGTTATAAAATTCTTTATATATATGTTATAGGATATTTAAAAGGGAAAATTCCATAAAAATACTCCAACTAAATTCCATTAAGCTTTTTAATACCCAAACTTTCTCGCTACCCAGTTTAATACCCCAACTAATTATTTTTGTCATTATAATATACCAACTTTTAAAAGTATGCCCATTTTAATACTCAAACTTTATTTCTTTTAATAAAAGTATTAATAAATTTCAAACAAAATTTTTAAAATCTCTAAAATTTACAAAAAAAAATCTAAACAATTTCTAATTCATTGTCTATTTGAAAAATAAAAATAACTAAATTTTGTATAATCTTAAACTTTGTAATAAAAGATAAAATTTTAAAATATTGAATTTAGTTTGTTTTCTAAACTAGAAAAGAAATTTATATTTTTACATTCAAAAGTAATTTCTTAAAAAAATTAAATTTTCTCGCTAATTTATTTATATTCTTTCCGAATATTAAAATAAAATTAGAAAATTTTTATATTTTCTCTTAGATTTTGGTGATTTTTAAATTTTGTTTGAGATTTATTAATACTTTTAATTAAAATAAATAAAGTTTGGATATTAAAATGGACAGAATTTTAAAATTTTATATATTATAATGAGTAAAATAATTAGTTGGGGTATTAAACTTTGTAGGAAAAAAGTTTGAGCATTAAAAGGTTTAATGAAATTTTATTAAAGTATTTTTATGAAATTTATTTAAAATATTAGTATTTCTAATTTGTTTTATATTTAACATATATTAAAAACTAGTATTTATTTTATTTAGTAAAACTACAAATATATATATATATATATATATAAATATATATCTGACTTCAAATTTAATCGAAATAAATAAAAAATAGAATCAAATTTTAATAGGTTTTTTTGCCCACCTCCAAAACAATTGTTTGGTTTGGAAGTGTTAAAGAGTTTGAAATTTTAGAAAGTACAAATCGGTTAACTCCACTTATAAAATTCGAAACCCAATCCGATCATTTTGGTTCTAATCGAACTCCCAACCCAAACACCAAACCAAAGATGCCGAAGAAGAAGCCCTTGAATCTTTCCGGCGATGGCACCGCCGCTCCGTCTTCGGCGCAACCCGTGCCTCCGATCGACACTTGGTGGTGGCTATCACACAAAGGGACCACCACTTCTTTCCTCTGCATCTCCCTCTTCGCATTACTGATCCGATCCGCCGTGTCGATGTTCCCCTACTCCGGCGCCGGAACTCCACCCAAATTCGGCGATTTCGAAGCTCAGAGACACTGGATGGAGATAACCACAAACCTCCCAGCCATCGATTGGTACAGAAACGGCACTTACAACGATCTCTCTTACTGGGGACTCGATTATCCTCCTTTAACTGCTTACCAGAGTTACATCCATGGAATCCTCCTCCGAACCTTCAATCCCGACTCTGTTTCTCTTTTCAGTTCCCGTGGGCACGAATCTTATCATGGGTAAGTCGTATAATGATTGATGATCTGTTAGATGAAATCATGCGCGAGATCTGATCAAACGGTTTGAAACTTTTGTTGCAGAAAGTTATTGATGAGATGGACAGTTTTATCCTCTGATGCTCTCATATTCTTCCCAGCTGCTCTCTTTTTCGTGTTGGTGTACCATAGGGATCGAGCTAGGAGCGAAGTGGCGTGGCATATTGCTATGATTCTATTGAACCCTTGTTTGGTTCTAATTGATCATGGTCATTTTCAGGTTTGTATTGACTGTTGTTATTTTTGCTGGTTGTTTGATGATTCTCATTAGGCTTTTTGTTTGTTTTTTTTTTTCAGTACAATTGTATCAGCTTGGGACTTACAGTGGGTGCTATTGCTGCGGTTCTCTGTGGTTGCGAGGTTCTTACTTGTGTTTTGTTCAGTCTTGCTCTTAGCCATAAACAGGTAACGTTTTGGATTCTCTTCTTGTGTTTCTATTGTTGAATGTTGGTAGACTTTGTAATGGCTTTTATGAATCTTATAGATCAAAGACGTGATAGTTCAGTTACGTTGTATTATATGATGTCAAAATGTGTACGTTTTAAGGTAGTAGCGTAGTGTGGTCATACATAATGCTCATCTTTGCATGCTCTATTCATACAATTTTGTTAGTCTAAGGGGTTTCTGATATTTGGATTTGACACGTATGTGATCTTTGGATATGTATCTCTGTTATTATATGTACATTGTGATGGTTTCATATTTCTGTTCCAGACTATAGCATGTTGGTCATACTGTCCCACATTGTCGAATGTTGCAGATGAGTGCATACTTTGCTCCTGCCTTTTTCAGCCATCTACTGGGTAAATGCCTAAGACGGAAAAACCCAATACTGTCTGTTCTGAAGCTTGGAATTGCAGTCGTAGTGACATTTGTGATTGTTTGGTGGCCATATTTACATTCTCTGGACGACTTCTTAATGGTAAATACCACATTTGATCATTTTAAAACTGTGAAATTCCACTTCTTGCTTCCTCCTCTGATGTAAACTGCACATTGCTTATTCGTTTCTCTGCTCATTGATCTGATTCTAATTGTTGATAACGAAGGTTCTCTCCCGTCTTGCTCCTTTTGAGAGGGGAATATACGAGGATTACGTAGCAAATTTCTGGTGCACCACTTCCATTCTCATAAAATGGAAAAAACTATTCACCACACCCTCTCTCAAGTCTATAAGCTTAGCTGCAACTGTATTAGCTTCTCTCCCTGCAGTGGTTCAGCAAATCTTGTCACCAAGCAACGAAGGTTTCCTATATGGCCTGCTCAACAGTTCAATGGCTTTCTACTTGTTTTCTTTCCAAGGTATGTATACATTTCATCTTGAGTCTCCACACCCTTTTAGTACCTAACATTCTTCTTCTGTTCATGTGTTTTAAATCTGCAGTGCATGAGAAATCAATTCTGATGCCTTTTCTCGCAGCAACACTGTTAGCTCTCAAAATCCCTGACCATTTCAATCATCTAACCTATTACGCTCTCTTCTCGATGTTCCCTCTTCTTGGCCGTGACAAACTCTTGCTGCCTTACTTAACATTACATTTGCTCTTTACCCTCATCTATCATTCACCACCTGGGACTCACATTAGGTTACCGAATACTAAAGCTTCATCGTTCTCCCTTACAAGCTTCCCTGGTTATAGTTTCCTCCTTAGAACCCATTTCTTCATCTCCGTATTTCTCCATGTCGTTTACCTGACCATTCAACCTCCTCAAAAGTACCCTTTCGTATTCGAAGCACTGATCATGATTCTATGTTTCTCATACTTTGTTATGTTTGCCATTTACACAAACTATACGCAGTGGAATATCTCGAGTCATTTCAGGTCTGCGGATAAAGAAAAGAAACAAATCTGAAGATTAGAAGACAGAACTCTTGAGCCAGGTTGTCTAACCCTGTTCCATTTTTATTGCCTTTTTGGCTAAACTGGAACTGAGTTTAGGGTCCTGCTTGCTGAACCAAGTAGGAATCGAGCTAGACATAACTGTTTTACAGAAACCGGTGGTTTAGTCATCAGACTTTGTACGGTAGATCATCTTGAGGTAAAGATTGAGCCTTTTATGAGACTTGAGTTTAACTATAAGTTTTGTATTTTTTTTCTAGCAAACAGATTATAAATATTCATGTTGTCTCCTTGATGACGGCCAAGATCGAACTTAATATATATTCCTCATCAATCAAATCATGACCGTACAAAATTACATAAAAATGTGGACACGTTAATATTCGGCCAGGATGAAACAAACATTTAATACCATTTTAGTTATACATTCAAAGTATCTGTAGCACTTTTGTGAGAGATGTTAGATACTACCTCCGTTTCAAATTACTTGTCGTTGTAAAGTAAAATTTTCGTTTCAAAATAAGTGTCGTTTTCGAATTTCAATGCAAAATTTAATGATTTTATATATCATTCTATTTTTCTATTGGTTGAAATGTGGTTAGGTGTATAGGTAATGATGTTTTTATTTTGAGAATATATAAAATTAAATGTTTTCTTAATATGTGTGCAAAAACTTAAAACGACAACTAAAATGAAACGGAGGGAGTATGATACAATGTCTCGCAAAGTGGAGTTAGATGTAACGAAGTAAATAAAAAATGATATATTTTTTTGACAAAAAAAAGTTATAAATATTTCGACTCTCTTTGTAAAAGAAATTGTGGATTAGCAGGTACCCCAACTATATGATTTTGATAAATTAGTCTTGTATTCATATTGCCAAATAATTTTGATTATTGAAATGTTAACCATGTTTACTAAGAAGATTATCCGATTAAAGAATTTCAAATATTTAGGCTTCGTCTTCCCGTGGTATCTCCTAGATAACGGCCGCTCCGCTCTCATTTCATTAGGACATGTTTATTGCAGAGTTTTTAGATGAGGTTCTTAATTTTTGTTAAGAGCTGTTTCTTAGTTTTTAACTAAGAAAAACTAAGAACCGGTTCTTAAATAAAAGTTTTAAGAGCCGATTCTTATCCGTAAAGTAAAAAAAATGAAAAAATGAAAAATCAAAAGTTAAGAACCCCACGATGAACATGGCCTTAGGCCATGATTAAAGGGGGTTCTTAAGGGGGGTTCTTAAGGCGTGAGACCCATAAATAGTGTAAGAGTCTGTTAGAGCATGATTATCGCCCAAATGTTAGGCGTATCTAGAGCATTAATGGCATTTAAAAAAAAATTAAATGAGAAAAGGAGAAGACACGGATCCAAAACAAGACCAATAACATGCGTATATTAATGTGACGTGTCACCACGTGATTGGGCCGAGAAACGGTTTACGCGTGATCGCGTTCAAACTCGTCTCTCTCCCTTCTCTCCATCGATCGTCTCTCTCTCTCTCTCAATTCCTCTCTCCCGAAAGGCGATTTCGATCTCTCCCTCCATGGCTCTTCGTCGGCGACGTCTCCCTCCGTGACTCTATGTCAGCGAGGTCGACGGTGGTTCAAAGTTGGATCTCTCCCTGGTCTCTATCGAATCATCTCTCCCTCTCTTGAATCATCTCCGGCGAAAGGCGATCTGATCTCTCCCTCCGTGACTCTGCGTCGGTGACGTCTCCTCCTAGATCGACGGTGGTTCCCCGGCTTCTTCTTCTCACTCTCGGTCGGTGAATCCTCTCCAAACAAAAGGTAACCGTTTTTGTGCTATTCGGTTTTGCATGTCGTGGATTAATCATCTCCTTCTTCTGATCGGTTGTTTTTGTTTATATTTGTAGGTTCTCCTCGGCGGCGATGGGAGTTTAGGACTCTCGGTGAAGACGAAGCTCTCTCTCGGCGAAGACGAAGCTCTCTCTCGGCGAAGACGAAGCTCTCTCTTGGCGAAGGTAAAGCTTCTGATTCATTTTGCAAATATGATGTGTTTGATTTGTTTGAATCCGTATGTTATGTCTTGAGATAGATTGATCAAATATTAGGTGTTTGAATCCGTATGTTCTGTTTGAATCCGTATGAATCTGTATGTTCTTGAGATAGATTGATCAAAAATGAGGTGTTTGATCAAATATGAAGTGTTTGAATCCGTTTGTTCTGATTAGTTTGAATCCGATGTTATGTTTGAATCACTTCTGATTGGTTTTGTTTTGTTTGTGTCTTTGTTTCTTTAGATGGACCGATCAAGTAACAAGAAGAAGCTCTGTCGAAGAAGAGGACTACAACTGCAATACATGTACAATTTTGATCTTTGATGTTTTTACTTGTTTTTAGGATTCTGGTCTGAACTGATTCTGGTCTGAATTGATTGTGATTCGATTTAGAAATAATTTGTTTGTGATTAATGAGGTTGCTATGAGTCAAGTCATTTACATAAGCTAAAGATGAGTTGCCATTGATGTTGATTAGGAAAGGGTGAAAGTGTCATAAATGACTTCTTTTGTAGACGATTATAGTTGTGAAAGTGTCATAAATAACATAGAACTGTCTCTCTCTGTTTTTTGAATCAGAAACAAGAATATGGTTGTGATAAATAGAAGTAAATGTTGTAGATAGATGTCAAGTCCTTTTAGCTCACGCTGGTTGTGATGTATGCATCGGACCTTTGTTCTCTTCATATTCTTGTTGTCTCTTTAATACATTTACTATGTCCTTTGTAGATAAAGGTCAAGTCGTGTAATGAATGCATATGAATCTCCTCTTCCATAAAGCTAGCATGCTGTTTCTGATCCAAGTTGTCTTTCTTCTCTGTTGCATTTCAGGAAATGGAGTACAATACATATACAGAGACACAAAGGTTTGTGGACCTTCTAAATAGCCAACCACAGGTTCCTGTCTTAGCCAATGCTTGTCCAGAAGCCTCAAACGTTGCTGCTGCAGAGAAGCATACATAGCCTAGAGAAAGAAAGACCTGGATGGCTTCAGATGATGTTGTCCTCATCTCTGCCTGGTTAAACATCAGCAAAGATTCTCTAGTGGGGAATGAGCAACGTGCAGGAGCTTTCTGGTCTAGGATTGCAGCCTACTACGCCGCGAGTCCGAATATTTCACCCGATGAAGAGAGAGAGAAAGGGAACTGCAAGCAACGTTGGCACAAGATCAATGATCTTGTGTCCAAGTTCTGTGGATCGTATGAAGCTGCAACAAGAGAGAAGAAAAGCAGTGAGAATGAGGTAGATGTTCTGAAGAAGGCGCATCTCATCTTCCAAACAACCTACAAAAAGAAGTTCACGCTAGAGCATGCGTGGAGAGAGCTCCGGTATGACCAGAAATGGTGTGGGAATGAAAGCAGCAACAAAAGGAGGAAGATGGATGATGGAACTCATTCGGCAAGTGAATCTGTTAAAGATTCAGAGGCTGATGTAGAGGATGATGGAACGAACCGCCCCCTGGGTGTAAAGGCAGCAAAAGCTCGTGCAAAGAAGAAGCCTATGGGGAAGGAATTTGTGGATTTTCAGACCATGTGTAGCATCAAGAATAACGATTTGGCAATGAAGGAGAGGCTTGGGAAGATGAAGCTACTTGATAGTCTTATTGGAAAGCAAGAGCCACTTGATGATGAAGATATGGTTCTGAAGAAGAAGCTCAGACTTGAGTTGTTACCTTAAGTTAAGTGCATCTCTTAATTCTCTGTTACTTGTTTAATTTTATGTTTCATGTTCTGCTTATTGATTCTCTGTCTCTTGTCTGTTTCAGGCGTGGAGTCTTGTCTATTGTCTTGTACTCTCCGGTGAAATGTGGAGTGTTTTTCTCTTGTAAGGCTTCTGATGTCTCTTTTTCACATGTCTTTTAGTACTGTTTTTGGAGCATTGGATTGTAGTGTGTCACGAATTGTAGTGTGTCACGGATTGTAGTGTGCTTCGGATTTTAGTATGTCACGGATTGTTGTATCTTTTTCACATGTCTTTTTCACATGTATATTGTATGTCACGGATTGTAATACAAGTCTCTTGTACTCTCTTTGGTGTCCTATATAATTGTAGTCTCTTGCATTCTCATTCTCACCAACGAGAACTCATTCACCTACTCTCATTCTCACCAACTTTCTTATCATCATTCTCTAATAAGCAAACCAACATTATCAAACTCATTCACCTACGCTTCTTTATCAAAACCATCATTATCAAAACCAAACCATCAATATCAAAGCCAATTGACAATTATGGCTTCTTTTTCTCAAAACCCTTTTGAAAACCCTTTTGAAAACCCTTTTGAAAACCCCTTTGAAGAATCACTTGATGCACTTCGATCAAACCTTCGAGAATTTATACATTGAGCAGCAAGAAGAAGCAACAAAAGAAAGAAAAAAACGAGTTATATCGAAAAAATCGTGAAGAAGGACATATTCGTTTATGGAATGATTACTTAAGTGATACTCCAACGTATCCTGAAAATTTATTCCTTCGACGTTTTAGAATGAACAAGCGGTTGTTCATGCACATTGTAGATCGACTCTCCAACGAAGTTGAATACTTTCAAGAAAAGGAGGATGCTATCGGAAGGCCTAGTCTAACTGCAATCCAAAAATGTACAGCAGCTATTCGTGTATTGGCGTATGGTACTGCTACTGATACGGTCGACGAATACATCCGGCTCGGTGCAACTACAACTCGTAAAAGTTTGTTAAACTTTGTTGAAGGAGTAATAAATTTATTCGGCGACGAGTACCTAAGAAGACCTACAGAAACTGATCTTCAACGTCTACTTAATATTGGAGAGCATCGTGGATTTCCCGGGATGATCGGAAGCATCGATTGTATGCATTGGGAGTGGAAGAATTGTCCTACCGCTTGGAAAGGGCAATATTCTCGTGGCTCGAGCAAACCAACAGTCGTTTTAGAGGCGGTCGCTTCATATGATCTCTGGATATGTCACGTATTTTTTGGACTTCTAGGTACCTTAAACGATATCAATGTTCTTGATCGCTCACCTGTTTTTGATGACTTAATAAATGGTCAAGCCCCACCCGCCACTTACTATGTCAATGGAAGAGAGTATAATATGACATACTATCTCACCGATGGTATTTATCCGAAATGGACAACTTTTATTCAATCTATTCCAATACCACAAGGGCCGAAAGCAGTTTTATTTGCGCAACATCAAGAAGCTGTTCGAAAGGATGTCGAGCGTGCTTTTGGAGTCTTGCAAGCTCGGTTTGCCATTATTAAAAACCCGGCACTTTTTTGGAAAAAAACAAAATTAGGAAGATTATGCGAGCTTGTATCATACTCCATAATATGATAGTCGAAGACGAACGAGATGGATACAATCTACCAGATGTTTCAGAGTTCCAAGGAGAAGACATCGGAAGTTCACATGTCGATCTCTCGTATTCTACAGATGGACCTACAAATTCTCCTCTATGATGGGTATTCGTTCTACAAGTCGTGATAGACAGAGACATCAACAACTGAAAGATGATATGATTGAACATGTATGGCTTCGATTTGGACGTGATGAAGACGAGAACTGAACTCCGCTGCTTTCAAATTATTATCGTTTACTTTAATAATCTTTGTTTTTATGTTTTTATTTAAAATGTTATATTTCAAATGTTATGAATAAATTTTATGTTAAATATAAAATGTTTATTTTTTTAAGAACCCTTAAATAAGAACACTTGCAATGCGTCAATTAAATGAGGAGGTATCTTACATTTATCTCTTAAATCAACTTTTGTACTAAAACACATTAAAATATTAATAAGATACCTAAAATGAGTATGTGCAATAATCATGCTCTTACAAAAACTATAAATTAAGAACCGGTTTTTAAGAGTTTCTTACACTGTTCACGGCCCCCACTGACACGTGTCGGCTCGCGATTGATTCACTTTAAAAAACATAATATCCCACAAACCATATAGGATCTCTTATTTTTATTTATTTATTTTTTTTTACTTTTTCGGATTTTTTTTTAAAAAAAAAAAATTAAAAAACATCCAATTACGGGTCACCACGTGTCAATGGGACCCGTAAACAATGTAAAAAACCCTCTAAAACTGTCTCTTATTTTGGGTGCACAAAAGGTGTCTCTTATGCTTTTTGTGGGGCCCTGACCACAAAAAGTCATAGGAGACCCCTTTTTCTCATGGGATAAAGGTGCTCTTATATCTGTAAATGGAGTTGACGTAGACAACAATCATAAGCTTCTCCGTTGGTTTGGAAGGTTTAGTCGATAATGAGTTTTTAACGATTAATGCAGTCATGTAACTGTGCATCGCTCCAAGTCTATTAATCTTTAACTAATTGGAACTCATTCTCCTAAAGATTGATTTTTTCTTACATGTGTCTTTTTAATGGTGCCAGTAAGTTGTTTCTTCACCAGAAAAAAAAGTAACAACTTGCAACACTATGCGTTTTAAGCCTGTTACATATTTGTACTGATAGTATATGCTTGTTTATCGACGTGACATTGAAGGCAAGGCATATCTAATCTTTTGTGTACTTACTTCCACAATCCCATTGTTTATTTCATCGTCGATTTTGTGATAAATAGTAAATCAACAGAGCCAGATACCTACGAAAAGTCAAAGAACGAGTCTATATTGACAAGCTTTTGTTGAATCTATTTACAAGAGTATTTCAATATTCTATTTGTCTAAAAAAATCTCATATGAGAGATCTCAGTGGCTAGTTTTGCTGACATTATTATATTACGAGATATCAATACTTTGATCTTTTGCTTCTCAGGTATACTTCCCAGATTCGCAATCTTACCCAATACATAAATAATTATCTGAGTAGCTCAATACCTTGGCTTTTCTTATCTGCGGCAACATCTTCTTTCTAATAGAGAAATTATATTCTTATATGCACGCATGGTTCCATGATTTCATCTACAAAAGAAAACTATTAGTCATATAGTAACAAGATAATTCTTTATTTACAAAAAATGATTTACTATATTGGCTAATACATTGGTGTTGTCATGGTATAGATACTGTTCATTTTAAAATTCAAATTATCAACACTAAGCAATGTGTATCAAGATTTATACTTTTCTAACAATCTTATATGAAATTGATAGAATATTATGTCAGATATCAGATCAAAGTTCAAATCTACAAATATCAGATCGTACGTTCAAAGAATATCTGAGTAAGTTCAAATATAAATGAAAAATATAAAGAAGAGATCCGACTAATCTTTTAGTGACATCAATGTGATATCTCTCGACAATATTATCTACTTTTTTAATGTGTAACAAAATCAAAATGTCTTTAAGACACGAATTAAGGTTATCGGATGAGTTGACTTTGTTCCGATCGAGTCTGATATCTAGATGATTTATTTGGTTTTATTATGAGTAAAGAGTTGGTTACAAACTTGGACGTTGTCTATGTGAGGTATCGCCTTCTTCCAACTTCTTTGGAGAGTGCATTTTTGAGAGCCGGCCGAATCTTCTAGTTCTAGTTATCATGCTACGTTAACTCTGATGGTGGTTAAGTTACGAGTTTCTCAACATGCATAATTTTATACATTAACCAGGGTCATCTCATAGTATATGTAAATGGAGCAGTCGAATAGGATCTAAATTTAAAAACAAAAATAATTAAGATATCTTCAAGAAATGTATAAATAAATTGTGATCAAATTTTTTATACTTTTACATATACCGCATAATTTAGAACTGTGTAGTTTTGTATATAAGTATTAAACTAAAATATGTACTATGGTATCATCAAATACGTACGCACTAAAAGCAAAAGTTAGCAAATTTATGGGTTAATTTATCTATTAACCACTTTTTTTGTAAAAGATATATTAACCATATTGAGTCAAACAATATAGAATATAACCCGGACGAGTTAGTCCAGTGGTGTCTCAAGCTTCGGTTTGGAAGAAGCGGGTTCAAACTTCGGGCGGGTAGGCGTGTTCAGGGCCATAAAAGGTACAGACAAAGGCTGACACCGGGTCTAGGTGGTGGGTCGCAAGGTCAACACCTAATTAAAAAATAGACTATAGCCATGTACGTTGCTTACATAAAAATCTTTTCACATATATCCGGGCAAAACTTTTTAAGGAAAAATTTCAAGTTTACAATTTTTGTTGTACCATTTTTCATTTTTACCTTCTTTAAAGAGATATTTTCATAAAATACCATTTTAAGAGGTATTTTTTAAAAACTAATTAGAATCCTAAATATTACATTCTTAAACTCTACCCCACCCTATCCCACCTCTCAATTCTAAACTCTAAGTATTAGATTAATTAACCCAAAAATTATAAATGTGTTTTTTTCTCTTAAAATATAAAAGTATAAATGATTAAAATAAAATTAAAAAATTGTACAAGGAAAGTGGTATTTTTAACCCGGACGAGTTAGTCCAGTGATATCCCGATCTTCGGCTTGGAAGACACGGGTTCGAACCTCGGCGGGAGGCGTGTCCAAGACCGTAAAAAGTACAGACAAAAGCTGGTGCCGGGCTTAGGGGGTAGGCTGCAAAATCAACACCTAATTAAAAAAAATGGTATTTTTAACAATTTCCCAATTTTTAATCTAAATTCAGCATATATGGGATGAATCCACGAATTCAATGGTGAACTATTTGGAAAATGTTTATTTAATGCTCAAAGACAATTACAAAGAGAAAAATTATGAGATCGTATACTGACGATGAAATAGGCAAGAACGATAAGTTGTTAGACCCTAATTTTATTGCCGACTTGACGTGTATGTAAATGTCCTTTCTCTGATTTAGGTCTTTTCTTTATATAGTTCACTTCTTTCTTTTTCTTTTTCAAGTTGTCGTATTTCTTTGACGGTCTCTTACTCAACTAGGACGAGTTCACTCTACTTATCGAACTTTATTCAAGTGATAGTGATGTAATTTATCTCCAACAAAAATATCCTTCTTTCATATGATTACTTATTTCTTTAAGTTTGTACTATTTTGTGTTATTAGAGCATCCACACCAATGAACTCCCCTTGGGGTTCATCTTTTCCTTTTTTTATTATTAAACTTTTTTGTTTTTCTTTTTTCTTTTAAAAAAAAAAAAAAAGATAGACCAATCGCGGGCTGCCACGTGTCGTGGAGCCCGCACTACAGTGATGAACCTTAGGAGAGAGGGGATCACTAGAGAGAGCTTTAGGAGAGAGGGGATTATAGAGTTTTGTTATTTTAATATTTTTTTGTGTTGAAAAGTGTGTGAACCCCCATCTAAACCTTTGATGGGGGTCCTCTTATGTATTTTACTTTTTTTTTCTACTCTAATATATACTAGAGTTTGCCATGCGCATTTGCGATATTTGTTTTTATTTGTTATAAGTAGATATTTATTTTGTTTAACTGAAAATATTTTTAAAATTTACAAGTATGTCTTCCGGGAGACGATTTACACAGAATATTTCTAGATTTTTTTTTCGATATTCTGGTCAAACTTTGGATATCACAGACGACTTCAAAGTAAGTCGTTTGATGGAGGACATACATGTAGATCATCTAGTTAAAATTAAATATTTAATTTTTATTTTCTAATTTTAAAAGTAACATGAGATGACTTAAACATATAAGTCGTTTAGTAAAATAAAATATTTAAGTTTTCTTTTCAGCTAGAAGACTTACTTGAAGGTTTTCTCTAGTATTTTTGAGTTTTTTTTAGCAAAAATTGGTCAATATTTACAAAGGAAGACTTTCAAAGAAGTCTGTTGTAGAGTAGACTTCTCTGGAAGTCTTCTTTTGTAAAATTTCAATTGCAAAAATGACCTTACAACCTATTAGTAGACTTTCATTTTCTCTAAAATTATAAAGAATTTTTAACATTTCTTGTTAATTCATGTAAATTAGTTGATATTTGGGTTCCTCAAATTATAACTTAATTGGTTTTAATTATGAGTTTATCAATATTTATGTTTATTAATGTTTATGAGTTTATTCATGATTATTAATGTTTATTAATTGTCTCCTCTGGTACCAGATGTGGAGCACCAAATGAGACAATTAACCACGTTTTCTTTGAATTCCCACCAGCGGTTCAGGTATGGGCTCTCTCTTGTATTCCAACGAATCCATATTCTTTTTCTACTCAATCTCTTTTCACAAACTTGGATCATTTATTTTGGAGAGTGTTGTCGATAATGAAAGATCATCACTATGCATGGATATTGTGGTATATCTGGAAAGGTATGAATAATAAAGTGTTCAGAAATTTGGATATAGAATCGGTTTTGTGGGCTGAGGTACATGCCATACTCATGAAATATACAATATCGGGAATATCATCAGGAGAGACGACATTGCCACATATACCTGGGAGGTGTTGCTTCACAGATGGATCATGGAAAGATAAAGAGGCATTTACAGGAGAAAGATGGTATAGTACTTTGGAAGGCTTTGATAGTCTTATGGGAGCAAGGAATACAAGAGTTGCTCAATCAGCCCTTCATTATGAAATAGAGGCGTTATTGTGGACGATGGAGTGCATTCAGAATCTTAGACAATCTAATGTAACATTTGCAACAGATTGTTCTCATTTGGTGAAGATAGTATCGGAACAAGAAGAATGGCCAGCATTTGCAACTTACCTGGAAGAGAGTTTCCATAGATCAAAAATCATTCATATTTCAAGAGCACATAATTTGAAGGCTGACATTCTTAAATGCAGTGCACAGAAGCAGTTTGCTTTTGTTATTCACATTGATATAGAGTTACCAATTTGGTTCACAGAGTCCTAATGAGTCTCTATGAAGTTAATGACAAAAAAATAATGTTTCTAGCTAATCTGAACATAGTTTGATATATGATATTAGTCGCCATCATTATCATTCAAATAGTTTTATTTATATATCCATACTATAGCATTATTTTCTTAAAAAAAAATAGATGTAAATCTATACATAATAATTTGTTAACTATATTAGAGGTCCAAAAATAGTTGATGTTAGATTTTTTAATTAATATATTAAGTTTGTTCCCATTTTAAAGGTGGAAATCTCCACATAATAAAGGAGAAATATGATATGTAAATATTAGATTTTAATTACTTTTTTAAGTTTGAAAATTAAATAGAGTTAGATAAATTCAGAAATCACGGTTTCTATATTTATAAAAAGAAACTATATTCCATTTATAATAAATATTACAATATCTTATATATATATATTTTTGGTTCAAAGATATTGAAAACTATTTTCTTTAATAATCTAACAAAGATGGAGAACTATTATCATATAAATTTCATGCTTACATGTATATAATGTATTGTATTTAAGAAGAATATTTTTTTAATCAAACCTAACCTACCAAACCAAACAGAAAATTCGATTTGAAGGTAAGGTTCAGTTCAGAAACTAAAAAAATCAGTTTCGGTTTTTTTTTTTTTTTACCAAATAGTCATTCTTAACTCAAATCCAAATTGAACAAAAAAAAATCCGAACTGAAATAACCGGAATTAATCAAAATAATTTAATATTATTCAATTTAAATAAAAATTTAAAGAACTAACCACCAAACCAAAAACTTCTATATTTTTTTTGAAAACTGAACTAACTGAAAACTGAGGTGTATAGAATTTTTTTTGGTTCAGTTTGGTAAGATTTTGACGATCCGAACTAACTGACCCGAACTAACTAAAGAAACCAAATCCGCAGGCCTAAAAATAATTGTTAGACCTTAAATAATAACGATTGATGCCACAACCAAAAGTATAATGTTATTTCACCTTTTAAGGTGAACCTAGCATAAAACGAAGGCTGTTATAATGTAACTATATACACACATACCTTATAACTTAACCTAGCTACATAATAACTAGAAGGAGGTTATTATACTATTATTTATAGGAGAGATATTGTAAGATAGAAATCTGACATAGGCATCTAACGATAATTATTCATTTATAAATTCATATAACAATTGTATAATGTATAGTAATAATAAAGATTTTTATTGGGAATATAATTGTTTAGATGTATATTGTTTTTGTTAGGAAACTATTATATTGTTTAAAAGTCTTACGAAGTTTTCTATAAGTCTTCTGTAGGTCTTCTGAAAATCTTCTGTAAGTCTTTTATAAGATTTTTATCTTTTAAGAATATGTCTGATTTGTTATGTTTTCAATGCAGCATATATATGCTTTTATCAGTTTACTGAGGCATCGGTTCCATAAGAATCCAAAACATTTTAGGATCGATTGGCTTTGCTTTATTGATCATGTATTTGGTAGGATGTGAACGTTGAAGTACCCGAAGTTTAAGAGCTCAGAACCCGATATCAACGGGTTAGGAAGGCGGCTCTCTGCCGGGATTTGGGATCTTTATACATGTTTAGTACTCAAATTTTGCCAAACAAAGAAGGTTTGAGGATTAGAGGTGTATGATATTTATGCGACAGTGAACTACAAGAACGATCATTGGATTGCTATTTGGGTGTCCATTCCAAAGTGGCACATCACCATTTGGGACAACATTATTCCCCATATTAAACCTGCTCAACTCAACGAGTTAATGGAGCCTTTTGCCATGATGATACCTTATTTTCTTGTTGATTTGATGCCTCGGTCGAAGAGCGAGGCAATTACACACTAGAGTCATTCACATATAAGAGAGTGACTGCCGGAGTAGCTCTGTCGTGCTGGTGATTATGATTTGTTCACGTTGAAGTATATTGAGTGTCATGCTCTAGGCATGGAATCATTTTCTTTTTCCTTTTGTGATAGAATATCAAGAGTATTAGGGAGAAGATGGAGACAAAGCTATTTGATGAGACCCGTGGCTACCATGGGACATAAACCGAAGATATGAACGGCTTGAATATGTACGAGTGAATGTGTAATTTGTGTTTGATGCTTTTGTCCGCTTTTGTAACCTTGAAATACATTAACATGGTAGGATAAGATTAACTTTTTGTAACCTATCCTCGTACTAAACTAGACTTGTACAACTAGTTTGGTAGTGTACTAATCTTATGTAACCTATTCTAATGAAGGAACCTATTCAAACATAAGACATAAGACATAAGTTCACAAAACATAAGACATAAGTTCATAAGACATAAGTTTCACAAGACATAATATAAGTTCACAAGACATAATGCATAAGATAAGTTCATAAGACAAGACATTAGATAAGTTCATAAGACATAAGATAGATAGCTGGAAGATTTCTCAGAAGATTTTCGTAGAAGACATACAAAAGACCCCCGACAGACTTACAGAAGACCCCCATAAGTCTTACAGAAGAAATACAAAGCATACTTCGCACCAAAAGACTTACAAGTATGTTTTCTCACCAGAAGACTTACAGAAGATTTACGGAAGACTAATAGAAGACTTACAGAAGACGTCCAACCAACTTACAGAGGACTTGCCAGCATATTTCCATGAAGATCAGTTCTCACTATTTGGACAGTTTGGACGTCTATGACCAGGTTGTCTGCAGTTTGAGCAGCTATAATCCTTGTGTAGCTTCCGCGGTTTGTGTCCTCTCATCCTAGATAGCTCCAACCAAGATTTCCATCTTGATTTCTTTTGTCGCCCTGGACCATGCTTTACATCTGGAGGAAAACAAGTGCGGGACTCAACTTCTCCACCACAAGGATTCCTTCGAGTATAGGGGCACACAAGTGTGGCAATATGCAGATTAGCAAAGGTTCCAGCTGCTATAGCATGCGAACAATGTATTTTCTCGATTCCACAGACACCACAATCACACTTAATATGTTCCAAATTAACAACACATTCCCGTTTGCCACCTGCCACAAAGAATCGCTATCCATAAATTGGTTGGACAGTCATTGTATCTGCTAACTCCTCACGAATCGCCAATAAGTATTCAACTCTCCGACTATGTTCAGTTGTCAGATTCACAGCATCTTCTCGCCTTTTCCAATACCTCCATCCCAACTTTTCCCTTATAAAATCCTAAAGAAACACTATGGGAAATCTCCATGAGAGCGGAGTTAATAGATTCAGCTATGTTGCTCGTTTTTATATTGTACATTTCTCCATGACAATGAACCCGTGACCATAGTCTCACGTCCGCTTCCTCCAAATATGTTGCCAGTGTCGGGTTAGCACTCCAGACCTCGTCCATTTAGCGGTTAAAGTCGAAGAGTGTATGAGCATAAACAGCGCCTTTAACCAAGTACAGTAGATGCTTCCCTTTATACTTTTGGACAATGTTATGTTGTAGGTGATAATAACATAATCCTCGGGTTGGCCAAGGAAACACCTTACTACACGCGCTTTTAATGGTTGGGTGCCGGTCGGAGACTATCACCAAAGCATACTGATCAGATACACAAATACTCAGTTTTGTGAATAACCATACCCAAGCAACATCATCTTCTATATCTACGATTCCAAAAGCCAGTGGAAATATCTAAAAATTACCATCTTGTGAAGTTGCAACTAACATAACACCTTCATAAATACTTCCCATTTATATGAGTCGCATCCACCACGATGACCCTTCTCTGATACTGAAAACCAGCAATAAAAGCTCAAAATAATATAAATAGATACTTAAATCTATTCTCAGCATCAACTTCTATACTAGTCTTAGAATCCGGATTTGCTAACGTGATTTTCTCCAACGATGAAGGCAGCCTCTCATACCCTTCTTATGCTGATCCTCTTAGCAATTTTAAGCATGTAACAATGCTCTGTATGAAGTGGTGTAATCTAGATTCATGCCAAAAACATGTTCCTCATTGCATCTTGGATATGCTTCGGATTTAACCCATCAGTGATTCCAACGCGATCTATGAAAATCTGACCAACATACTTTGCAGTAAAATATTTCCGGTGAGCCCGTCGTTGAGACACAGAACATGTAAGAGTCTTCACATACTTTGTTAGCCAAAATCTGTTTATTCCATGTTTCACACTCCCTCTAAGCTTCCATCTGCACCCATGAGCACGACATTTTTCTACAAGTAGAGCTTTAGTGGTCTTGTATATTTTGAAGGAGAATTTATGCTTCACCCCTGTCAACCGCAACTCTGAAACCAATGCCGCTTTATTGATAAAACTCTGGTTGACATAGATATTCTTGTCAACTATCTCATTCGAGTTTCCTCCTTCATTAGCATATGTCTCTTTCAAATTCTCAAAACATATATCTTCTTCCTCTTTCTCATCCTCATTTTTAACTCTTCCATACTCACTGTAATCTCCAAACTCATCACCCACTTAAGCAACATACTCCTCCTCATCATCATTTACATCTTGAGGCAAATTATCATCATCTTCCACTTCATCTTCTTCTTCCCCTTCACCTGCTTGGTTTCCTTCAATGCTGGCATCATTAACATTCCCATCCTGCCTCGGCTTGATACACAAAGACGTACAACATGGGTTTCACTTATCTCGATCAAGTTTCGAACTTGTCTGTCACTTGTAACATGAATAGGAAAAGTATCAGAAGCCATATGTTGCATCATTGCGTCTGGTAACAAGTAAGTTAAATCCATAACCAATGTGTTCTTTTCCAGGTTATAATCTTCTAGAGCCATTTCAACAAGTTCAACATGTGTAGAATCATCACTCAAAAAGAACATTCTCTCTCCTTTGACATTAACAACTACAAAATCCCAAGAATTATCTTTCACCAACTATTCTCTGTATACAATAGGTAATCGACGCACCATCTGCAAAAATTCATATTAAAACACATTAGCAGATATATAACATCAATTTAAAAGACAATTCGGAGGAAACTTAGTAAGAAGTCTTCTGTAATTCTTCTCAAGGAAGACTTCTTAAGAAATCTTCTATGTTTAGCTAGAAACAATAATAAAAATAAAAAGTTTGTAACCTCATAACTATCATCATTTAAGTTATGAATTTCATTCATGAGGCCCAATATTGACTAATACATAATAATTAACAAGAAAATATTAAAAATTCGTTTTGGGGTTTGAGAAAATGGAAGTTTAATAAATATTGACATATAAGACTTCCTAAGAAGTGTTCCTAGAGAAGACTTCCAAATAAGTTTTTTTTAGGTCATTATTGCAATTGTAAATTTACGAAGGAAGACTTCTTAAGAAGTCTACTCTACAGAATGAATCTTGAGAAGTCTTCCTTTGTAAATATTGGCTTACTTTTAAATTTGATTTTTTTTTTTTCGAAATTCACCGAGAAGACTTTTTTAGAAGTATTCTCGGATAAACATGTTGGTTTTGCAATTAACCAAAGTTTGTCTGAAATTTGACTTTTGTAGAAGACTTCTCGAGAAGTCTTTTGGCGGAAGACTTGTAGGGAAGTCTTTTTTCTATAACATGAAGTCTTCTCAACGTCACCAGAAGTCTACTTAGTTACTTTTGCAATTGAAAATATTTGACTTTTCCATAGAAGACTTCTCTAGATGTCTTCCGGCAGAAGACTTCTTAAGAAGTCTTCTCTCATTACCAAATGTTTGACCAGAAACCCGAAATAAAACTTGAGAAGACTTTTCAAGCAGTCTTCCGAAAGAAGACTTCTTAAGAAGTTTTTTTCATTACTATTTAATGTTTTGCTATTAATTCTCAATTGTAAATGTAACCTAGACAGACTCCTGGCGACGCTGAGAAGACATCATGTTATAAAAAGACTTCCCTAGAAGTCTTCCGCCAGAAGACTTTTCGAGAAGTCTTCTACAATAATCAAATTTCTGATAAACTTCAGGTCAATTGCAAAACTAACATGTTTATTCGAGAAGACTTCTAGGAAAGTCTTCTCGGTTTTTTCTTGTTTTTTGTTATCAAAGGAAAGTTAAAAGACTTCTAGGGAAGTCTTCTAGTCAAAACACGCAAAAGGTCAATTGCAAAACTAACCTATGAATTGACCAAAAGATTTCTCTAGAAGTCTTCTCGATGGAGAAGATTTCTTTAGAAGTCTTCTTCGCGAACAAATCTGAAAAAATATCGATTTCATATCTTGGACCATCAGATGACTTGCTTATGCTTCTCCAAACACATAAAAATTCACTACACAAGTTACCAATCCGTTAATGACCAAGATACATTAGGTTCGACGTCTATATGAACATTACAAAGTTTGGAATCAAATCTTGGGGTTTTTTGGATGATTGTTTAAGGAAGGTGAAAAAGATGTGGTTTGAGTGCATAAGAAATGAGATAGTAAGAAAAAATCGTTTTTTCGGCCATTAAAATCTTCAAATTGGTTGTTCATGGTAGTTGGGGGATTGATGACTATATTGTAAATAATTGGTGAAGATGAGGATGATAGAGTAAAAGACCTATTTTCGAAAAAAAGAAAAAGTAATGGCATTTTTTATGAATAATCCGAATTTTATGGGTGAATAAGAGAAAATAAAGTTTCAAAAAAGTCTTGAGTTACATTTGCATTGGACTTAGGTTTTGGGTCACTTTTGCAAAACCCCTAATAAATTTAGTTTAAGCTATTAAGTTATTAATTAATGGTCCTATTATGACTTCTCTACGGTAGATGAAAAATAAAAATTTAAACTAACAGATTAAATTTAAAAGGACATATAAATATTATTTTATCTAAATAAGCACTTAAAACGAAAAATAGTATCCTAAATAAATAGATGTTTTTCTCCCAATCTATTCTACCAAATATATCTTCTATAATAACATACAATACAAACAAATATTCACTTTTCTTGCCCAAGGCGACCAAGAAGGCAATGAACGCAACATGTTTTCGTGTCTATGTGCTTCTTGGAGTTTTCATTGCCAAAATTCTGCATGTCGTTAAGTTATTTGGCGTAAAAGCTAAGCACCCATTTACCATGATATTTTTTGACTCGCTCGCGAAAAGAGCTCACCGTAGATGGAAAAGTCGAGCTCGTGTGTCCTGGTGTATGGAGTAGTTTCTGAAAATGTAAGATGTTTGCCCTGAAATAGTCGATGACGTAGTTGATGAAACAAACGTTGTGTTGAGTGGTGAAGATCATGTGAAGTCAAGATGCTGAGCTGGAGTCGTGTAGACGTTGAGAGCAAGAATCTATCTTGGAGATAGGGAAATATCAATAAGCTTGAGAAACAAGTTTTTGACTTAGGGTAAGAGGAATAAGTGCATTCCAAGAAAAGGAAAGTTGCACTTATTGATATGGAAGATGTCCATATACATATTGCCTTGGAAACTAGGATTTCGGAAACGTGGAGAATATATAAGATAGCTATGGGTTTGTCTCTAGAGAAACAAAGACACATATGATGATCTTATAGAGAGAGAGAAGCTCTTGAAAGTGTTCTGAGTCGTACTGAAGCAGTGGCTAAAGTACTTGACGAAAGAGAGACATAAGCAGGTAGCTTAGGAATCTTTCAGTATCGTGTGTTAGGGTGTTAACACTAAATGTGTAAAGCTGAATAAACAAGGTCTTGTAAAGATTGTTTAAAGGAGATTCTAATAAAGCATTGGTATTTGCTTGTGTGATTTATCTCTCTGATTTATCTTTTGCATTACTTAATTGTGGTGTCATATTTGCACTTACAATTGGTATCAGAGCGGGTCACCTAAGTTACTGGTGTGATTCTAAAGGTGAAGATGAACAAGGTTATTTTTGTACAGAAGACAACCATGTTGAACGCGGACCAATATGGTCATTGGAAGGCTCCCATGAAGCAGATGATTCAAGGAATCAATGAAGATGCTTGGGCAGCTGTGGAGGTTGGTTGGGAGGAGCCTACCATAATCATAGGGGATGAAAAGAAGTTGAAGACAAAAGAGGATTGGTTAGAGGTAGAGCACAATGCATCAAAATTTAATGCAAAGGCGTAGTCGGTGATTTTTGGAGCCGTTGAACCAAAACAGTTTCAACTGATTCAGGGGAGCACTTCAGGTGAAGCGGCATGGGAGATCGTGCTGAACTCGTTTGAAGGAGATGAGAGTGTCAAGAGGACACACCTGGATCATCTTGGATCGCAGTTTGAGAATCTCAGGTGGTATGACAATGATTATGTGGAATGCTTCAGTGCCAAACTCAGTGCTATGGCGCATGAAGCATTCATATTCACAAAGAAGTACAAGGAGAAGAAGCTGGTGAAGAAGTTGTTATGCTGTCTTTCAACTAAGTTTACAGCTCACAAGGCAGTCTTGCAGATGACTACAAACACGAATGAGATCAAATTTGAGAAACTTGTGGGTATGCTGAAGGCAGAGGAGATGGAGACATACAGTAGCTTGGTCTTTACGTCAGGTGGTGCGAAGAGGAGTATAGCGCTTGTAGCTGATGAGGATGTTGATAGATTTTAGAAGCTTGAAGATACCATGGATATGTTGGCTAGGAATTTTGGTGGAAGAAATCAATATGGTCGCCAGGGAGGTGATCGTGGCAATGGCAAAAGAAGAGAAGGTCTCAGGTTGTATGAGTGTGAAGGTGTTGGTCATATAAGGGTTGTATCCAGTAGCACAACGAAGAGAACCTAAGTGTTCTGAGTGTAATTGTGTTGAACACACACGACGTAAATGTCCAAACTCAAAGAAGGGAAAAGGAGTTCCATTGCAGTCGTCTGATGATTTATAGTCTGAAGAAGACGGAAAGATGATGAAGAATCTTGTTGCATTTGTTGCATGCAAGGATGAATTCATTGACTCATCGGATTCAAATATTGATACAGATGATAGGGAGTATCATGTGCTTCTTAACAAGTGGTTGAAGTTCAAAGATCAATATCTGAAATTGGAGGATGTCTCTCAGAAGCAAAGTGAACTGGTTGAAGTATTGGTTGAAGAACTTGCGGGTTTAAAAGAGAAGAATGACTCTCTTGAAGAGGAGGTGAGCAAGCTGAGAGAAGTTGCTACTGGTGAATAAGAGAGAGAAAGGAAGTTGGAACGTGATTTGGCTGAGAATCAAAAACAAGTCAAAATGCTCAATAGTGGATCCAAGGAGTTGGATAAGATACTCTCGATTGGACAACCAGCCAAGGTGAATTGGGGATTGGGATACCGAGTAGCTGAGAGTACCGAAGAACATCAGAAGGGGCTGTCACACTTCGTGCGAGGGAGCACATCAAAAAGTGGAGCCAAAGGAGTTTGTCCGGAAGTACGTCGAGACGTACGACAATGAGTACGACATGAAGTTCTACAGCGTGTAGCTGTGAATAACAAACTGAAGGTAGTACATCAGTGCAACAACATGAAGCTCATGCAGGAGGTTCTGAAGCATGGTCGTGCATCTGGTACAAGGAAGGAGACTGATTGGTGCATCAGCAAAAATGTTAGGCTAAACAAGAAGTAACATCGGATGTGCTACTGGTTCTGTGGGAAGGTTGAACACAAGAAGGTGGATTGTTTTGCTCGTGAGAAGAGCAGAGACATGGTCAAGAGGGTGAAGAAGACGTTCATTGAACCCAAAAGGGTTGTAAAGGTGGTGTTAGCCAAGAGTGGATTACTTGATGAGATCAAGGATGCGACATCAGAAGAAGGATGCAGCTCTGTTAGGAGTGATCTTGAGATTGATCAAGAAGAATCAAGTCTGAAGCCAAGACATGAAGTTGTTTGTGGTTCAAAGGGGACCAAGATCGAAGTTCGTTAGGAAGTGATGCGAGGTGATCATCAGGAGAGTGATAATAAAATCACTCCAAGACAATAGCAACGAGTGCATAGTGCACACTGTGTGGATGAGGAGGGACTCATGGTCAAAAAGATGACACATGAAGGAAATCAGGTCCTCAACAGAAGTGAGTCGAAAGGTTATTCGATAGGTGCTTCAGATCGTGATGTAATACTTGTAATCTATTTCGCTGTAGCAGGGGCTGTATCATGATTATGCATGAAGAAGCATATGTGTATGTCTATAAGGCTTGACATCTAAGCATCTGTTTTAGCTTAGTATGCAATCAAGCAAGGGGAGAAGTGGTGACGTTCTGGTCCAAGGAGTGCATATCTTGTGGGGGAGAAAAGCATGGTGATGGACGTCCTGATGCAGAGAATGCATATCTCACGGAGGGGAAAGAATGGTGAGGAGAACATTTCGTGGGGAAGAAGAGCACATTTAGTGTGGAAGTTTCTAGGAGAAGAACATGGTTGTTGAACCAAAAGGGTATTGTGCTTGATTGGCAGACAAAGCTAAAAGGGGGAGATTGAAGATGTAAGATGTTTGCCATGAAGTAGTCGATGACGCAGTTGCTGAAACAGACGTCGTGTTGAGTGGTGAAGACCATGTGGAATCAAGATGTTGAGCAGGAGTCGTGTAGACTTTGAGAGCAAGGGTGTATCTTGGAGATAAGGAAAGAGGAATAAACTTGAAGAGCAAGTTTATGACTTAAGGAAAGAGGAAGAAGTGCATTCCAAGAAAAGGAAAGTTGCACTTATTGATATGGAAGATGTCCATATTCATGTTGCCTTGGAGACAATGGTTTCAAGAATGTGGAGAATATATAAGATAGCTATGGGGTTATCTGTAGAGAGACAAAGACACGGAGGCTGATCTTATAGAGAGAGAAGCTCTTGGAAGTGTTTTGGGTCGTACTGAAGCAGTGGTTGAAGTACTCGACGAAAGAGAGACATAATCGGGTAGCTTAGGAATCTTTCAGTATCGCGTGTTAGGGTGTTAACACTAGACGTGTAAAGCTGAATAAACAAGGTCTTGTAAATATTGTTTAAAAGTGATTCTAATAAAGCATTGGTGTTTGCTTGTGTGATTTATCTCCCTGATTTATCTTCTGCATTGCTTGATTATGGTGTCATCTTTGCACTTACAGTTTCAGTTACTTGGCTAACTTAACATACATGATACAACATGTTTTACCTTCAAAAGTCTATTGTAACTGTACATCAAATTATAATAGTAAATCATGGAACAAATCGACAATGACCAATGTTACACAATAAGTCTGCGGGATTAAACTTTAGCTATAG